>UYYF01004455.1:0-68310 GCA_900618365.1 Thelazia callipaeda
ATTCTCTACTCATTTATCTGCATAAAAAAGTAATTAAATAAAAGAGTAGTTCTTGAACATTTTCAGATTCTAAACAATTTTAATGCACTCTAAACTTGTTTGATGAAATATAATGTAGTTGAAGAACCAATTAATTTTGCCCAATTGAGAAATTTGCTTCTCAAGATTTTACAGTTTGTTGAAATTTAGCTTGAAACTTCACGCGCAACACTGAAGAGTGAAAGGCAAAAAAGGCAAACAGTCTTCGAATGTTGTAGTTGCGGCATTGGTGAAGCTGGTCCTCCAGGAGCACCTGGTCCTGATGGTGATGATGGTCGCGATGGAATACCTGGCAAGCCTGGTGCACCTGGTCAAGATGCTGAAGAAGACCAACGAGTAAGTTTCAGCATGTTCTATCATCATCCACATTTAATCTCAATAAATTTTACATTGAAAACAAATTTAACTCTTGATTTTCAAAATAAGAAGCAATTTCGTAGCAAGATTTTCCCAAAAATCTACAGAACGAAGTAAAGAAATTAAAAATTTTCAGCCAACTGACAAAGACTGGTGCTTCAATTGTCCAGAAGGACCACCAGGCCCACGAGGTAAACCAGGACCAAAGGGACCCAGAGGATTACCAGGAGATAACGGACCCAATGGACAACCCGGTGAACCAGGCGCACCAGGACCACAAGGACCGAAAGGACCAAATGGACCTCGAGGAAATCCAGGTCCAGCTGGTGAACCAGGGAAACCAGGAGTACAAACTGAGGTTTGCTTTTTTTTCTAAAACCAAATTTTAATGCTTTGCTTTTTGTATGATCAAAGCTCAAAATGAAGATATCTTATTTCTTTTTTACACATCATATCTCAGGTTCCTGGACCACCAGGACCAGCCGGTCCTCCTGGCCCACAAGGACCACCAGGTGAACAAGGTCCAGCTGGACGTGATGGCAACCCAGGACGTCAAGGACCACGTGGTGCACCAGGTGCAAATGGTAAAGATGGCATTCCAGGACAAGATGGTCCAAACGGTGAGCAAGGTGAAGCTGGTCCAGAAGGACCAAAAGGTAGCTGTGATCATTGCCCACCACCTAGAACAGCTCCTGGATATTAAGCAGAAAAACGTGGAGATATGCGGTGGATTTCTGTTCAAGAAAAATGATCCAAAGCTTGAATTGTCTATCAACTCAATTCTTTTCCTCTCGATCATTTATCTTACCAATAATAAATTTCTCATTAATTTCGTTTTAACTTCTTTTATAGCAATTATTCTTCTATCAATGCAAAATTTTTGCGCACACTAACTAAATAAACTATTATCTCCACTGTATTCTCTACGCTCGATTGATCACTGAAGCTGCAAAATAAAGCTTACATTATGAAAGCAAATTTCATTAATAAGTAATCTTTATACTGTGCTACTTGAAAGAATAAAGATTTTGTTAATTATCTTAGTATTTACAACTTAAAACTTCTCACAATCGCTATAAGCATAATTATTGTTCGAATCAGATATGATCGTTTTGGTTATACAGTAGAGCAATCATTTTAGCTCTGTTACGTTTTACGATCAAACTTTAATACAATATATTATCATAATTTGCTGATTAACAAATACTAATTTGAAATCTTTCCTCTCTTTCATTTAATTTAATTTGATCAGAAATGATTGAAAAGTTGATTTAAGCAGTCCAATATTCAAAAATCAAAATTAAGTATGAAATGACAAATGTAAATCTGGTTTTCTCAAAACACCAAAATCATGTAATTTTATTTTCGCAATGCATCATCACTTTCAATATATCAAAGCAAAATTGAATGAGAGTATTAGAGAGCCGTAATAAATTCAAATACTCCAGTTTACAATATGCCTTCAAAAATGAATTCGTATACTCAAAATAATTGTAATTGCTTGCTTAAGTTTTCATTTTTTATGATTATTTTATTTTATTGATTTTACCGAATTAAAATGCAAAAAAGAGACGTTTTTTTTTGACGAAAAAAAATGCCTCAATTTGCAAGGACTCACAAATTGAAAAAAATATTTAAAAGTCTGCACATAAACGTAAACTTTTATTATGATCATGTTGTAAAGAATTAGCAAGTTAACAAAATAAGGCATTTCTCATATCAATGTTTTCTTTTTCGAAAAAATATGAAAGATGTAATCTTAGGTAATTATATTCAACAAGCAGTCTCAGGAAGAAAAAAGAGGGAAACGAGCAATGATGCATGACTGTATTTCATTTAATTGCATTACTCAAGAATTCATCAGCACACAGAGTGTATTACTTCTTATTCGGTTCAATTTAATCGTTATGATTTGCACTAATGTATGCATGAAGATTTTTCGTAAGACAAATAGTTAAAAATTTTTTAAAAGAGTTCAATGAATACTTTTTCATATGCTTGCACTATTATCGTTTGTTAATAGTAATCTATCAATATTAAACGATTTTATCAAAAAATACGGTATAATATAGGTGAAAATGCCCGCGTATCGATGTGCATCCACAATTCAACATTGCTTTAATGAGCGATTTCGTACTATTTTCAAATTGTGACCACATAACAATAATACTTTTATATTGTGCTTACATAATTGTTTCATTATGTTGGTGATAGAAGTTTAAAAGTAAATACTAAATACTTATGCGTGATAACTGAGCATATTTTAAAGATCTGCATATTTCGGTAATGAAAAGTGCTCTAATTCTTCAGAACTTTCAGTTTGAAGAAAGTCTTCCACTACATTTGGTATTATTGATATGTCCGATGAGAGGAATGTTGCTTGAAAATGTTTATCAGTGCATTCCAAGTCGACAATTAATAGTTACGATTGCATTTCACAAGTATAAGTTTATCATGACACTTGCATTTTCAGTTTTATTTTTCAGCATTTCTGTTCTAACTTCAACAAATAATTTCACAAATATCTAGTTTGAATCAAGCATACTGCGATTAAATCTGTAAGCCGTAGCAAACTACGTTTCTTTCTTCAGATAATGGCGTATTTTCGAATGCAAATTTTTCAAGAAATCATTCTTAGCTGTGATAATTTTAGACACATGTTTCATAGCAGCGAAACCAGTTATCAGCAGTAAATGTTGTTGATTGTACTGAGAAATGCATGATCACTCAATGGAAAAGAAAGGAAAATCAAGAATTCATAAATCAATCAGTATACATGCGAGATTTTGAAGTATTAAATGTAAAACAAGTATAGGGCGAATATATATTCGGAGCAAAATTCTGGAAGCATATTTAGCAGAAATAAACGTAGGCAATGTAGCAAAAAAATCTTCAGATGATCTCATATTCTTGAGTTATGTGAGTAAACTGATATAAAACGTGTTCATGATTTCAAATGAATGAATCAGCAGTAGGAAAAGTATTGTCAGAGTATATCTGACAAATCTATAACCGAACAAGTTACACTCGACGATTTAATGGTAATCGGGATCGATCTTTCGTGCATAAACAGTACCACAAATTTAAAATTTTACAACACTGAAAATGATATGAAAAGGAATGCAAGTTGCATTACTGGGATCAAGAAGAACGCAGTTCAAAATTTAACCAAGTACGATTAATTAAAACTCAGAGACAACTTTATTTCACAAATATAAATAGACTTATAACAATGGAGGTTTTGCAACAGTCATACATGTTTGAAATTCCGATGATTGATCAGAAATTTTCGCAGCAAAATGCATAAAACTCGGCATATTACATGTAATTAAAAGCATATTGTGACGAAAATAACTATCATACAAAACTCCCAATAAATGAACTACACTGCTACGGTCTAAAATTTTTTTACCATTTAATCAGAATTTAAATCAAGTTCGGAAACCAAAATATTACATTGGTCCAAAGCTGAGAAAAAAATGACTGGAGCAAAAACCCAAAGGCGAAAAGATCATTATAACATGCATGTGTTACACAGACAAATAGTTGCAGGACGAATGAATGCCACGGAGATCAGCTACCTGCAACAGAAAATACAATCAGCAATAATGAGTCAAACAGTAATAACAGCAAATGAGAGATAATGACTTGAACGATATGAAATTTTTAGAAAGACTCACAGAAACTTATTGATAAACGAAATTAATTTCACACTAAAAACATTAATAAGTCTATCCTGAAATGATAATTTTTAATCTGAGTTCTGACAGTTATTTTTTGAATGAAACTTCACCTCTCATTGAAAACTTTGAAAATTTACAAGTATTATATACTTCTTGACATTAAGTACATCTAAAAAAAAATAGATGGACCGCAATTGCTTTGGCCCTTACTCCATAAATTATAAAAAGACGAAAAGCAAACTAAACAAACGATCTAATTGAAAAAGAACCACCTGGGAACAACTTATATAAAAACGAGTGATGCATGACGCAGATGCTTTAAAAATGATAACCATCCACCTTCCACGAAACAAGCGAATTCAACACGTCCATAGCAAACAGGTCTGCATGTATTTCGTCGTTTCGCCCCGTGATGGGGCACGACAATATGAACACTTTTGATGTCTGTATAATGATAAAGTGATTAACTTTATAAAAAAGGATGGATTTTTCTGGACTCAAAGTCGAATTCACAACAATAAAATATCATACATCTACGATTAACTAAAAAGTAGCATTAGTAGCAGTAATATTACACGAAATGTAGTACTACTGTACTATATCTAAGCTTACTGTTTCGATCTCAGTTAAATTTACAAATCCTGAATGATATTCTATCTTCAAATCACTTAACGGAAATTTTAAATTATTAAAATCCCTACAAAATTTATTCTACATACGGTTGTAACTTTTAATGCTTACTTGATGCTGACCAAAGATATTTCAAGAAATCATCTTTGTAAATAACATGAGATTCTTCTATTTGCACCAGCTGTAACTGATCATGCTTTATTTTATTATGTAGATAATGCGGTGTTACGATTCCGATATCATAGTGTATGACCAGTTTTTCACATTCCTGGAATAATTATGAAAAAAATTCTCTCGAATCAAATATATTTTACGAGATACAAGAAAACCTGAATTGATTTCAGTTTAACACTGCTTCATTTCCTAAAAAAAATTTTTTACAATGAAAATGTACGACATGCGATTAGTTAACAAAAAGTTTCAGAAACCATACAGCTATTAGACAATTCAACAGAAATATGAAGCAGATCAAAAAGAATCAATGTTCATATAAATGCTTCTATCTACTCTGGTGCACAATTTCAATTTACTTTCGTCTTTGTCAGTATTACTTTGTATTCATGATGCATGTACAAAAAACGTCGCTTCTGCGTCCCACCAATCACATAAGGTGGAACTTTCAATCCATCGATCAATTCCAATGTATGAATTTGTACGCCCCATTCCAGTATTGTTCTAACATAGAAGATAAAAGTACTAGCCCGCAAGGGTCTAATTTCCGATGGACTGAACCAACCCTGAGCTCGTATAGTCATATCTGTCAGTTTTAAATGCCATTTTCCTGCAAATGTGAATTTCGAAACTTGAGATTCGATAAGTATTTGGGCGAATGATCATGCTAGAATGGGTGCTGCTCACTTTGTTGGAGTTTATGTCTAAATTCAATTGAAAACACAAATTTTGATCTCTGAAACGCACCATTGCTCGATACTAAGCACGCCAAAAAGTGTGAAAGTACACGAAAATCGAAACATGTGATAGGTGATGGCGCATCATACAGTGTCAACGATAGCTTGATGAGCTTCACATTACATGCAAGATTCCTGGAACAAAAATTTCGTGAAACTGATGAAAGTTGCATTATTCATGTTCAAAATTATGTAAAGTTTTATGAAAGTAAGAATGGACTTAGTCTGAAAAGCTATAACCAAAATTTTGCATTCCGACTTATGAAATGCTTTACTAATCTTTACATATTTGCAATTTTCATGTGATTTAAGCTGACGGCAAAAATGGAAAATATAGTTTAGTATTGATTATTTTAAGAATGAGAAAACAAAAGAGACCGAGCTGGCGAAAAATCAATGAAGAAAGTACTGTCACAAGTGTAACCATCACCCATCAGAATGCTAAGCGTATGGAGTTTTGGCATCAGCACCGAGGGCTGATATCTCACTATGTAACTCACCACTGCAAATGTTTTCAATTCATTTTGCAAAAGTGATAGACGAAAAAAGTTTTTTGACAATTAATGCAATAAATTTCATGGCAAACCACTTCCCGGTAATGATTTGGTCAACAGTGAAATCTTGCTACATATCGAATTATTGTTTCTATTTTTGTAGAGCTTTTATGTTAAAAAAAAATAGATCATTTTGGTGGAATTACTCTCTAAACTTGAGTTAATCTAACTTCAATCACCACTTCCAGAGGAGAACAAAGAACAAACAAACATGCATTTAATTTGGGATATGCTGCTACTAAAGAAACTTTATCTCCCTTACGTTCATTACATTGCTTACAAATTAATTTTTGATAAATTATTATCTCTGTCATGATAATTTCCGCTACTATTAAAACAGTCCAAATTATTTATGAATCTTACACGTGCACAACGTTTGAGCAGTACCAACAAACGTTTTTACATGCGGCAAAACTGTGCGAGCAATCATATGCATTTTTCTATCAATTTCCTAAAATAAAAATAAGAGAAAATTGAAAAGCGATTTATTTTAACTTATGACCCTGAAAAGAGAATTATTGGTAACAAAGACAAGACAAAGTTTCAATTAGCAGGGCAATGAAAGAGGCGAACCTTATTATTGCCAATATGCTCTATATTTATGAAAGCTAAAAAGTTGTTAGGGTCTGCAGTTGTATCCAATACATTATGCTTTGCATATATCTCCTGAAGCATTATATTGAAACCCCTACTGACTGTATTCCATCGTGAAATGCATAACTGAAAAAGCTTTACCACTCAAAAAAGTAATCTTCAATAAACTGTTGAAATATATATCTAAAATCAAGAAATAAAAAAATATATATCTATAGCAAGAAATATATATCTATAGCATCCCATACATATTTGAATTTTCCTTGAACAAATTTGTACCTTGATCATTTCGAAGCAATCGACGAAAAAAAATTTCAAATACTGACGAGTTTCTTCCCTCATTTTAAAAATTCAAAACTTATAAAAGATATTTGACAACAAATATTAATCGCAAAAAGCATATATTTCTTGAAAGTCCGCCGTCATGCTCATTCTTACAATAATACTTGCAGATAAAAAAAATAACCGTAAATTGAGCTTCGAAAAACTTCCAAACTTTTTTAAATTTCGAATAACATACGATGAACATTCACTGGAATCTTTTTTTACAAAAATGAAAGACATCGGTACAAAAACCTATTTCCCTCACCATCGTAAGTTACTGAATTTGAACAAAACTCCGCCATCAAGACTGTTGCTTTAGAAATAAGCATATTTTTATAAAATATAAAAATGAACCTCTATAGGTGAAATATAAGAACATATCATCTCGATTATTTCATCTGGTAGATTAATTTCAGTTACTTTCTCGCGCAAAAGTCGATAAACCATTATTAGATTATTTGACTCCGAGAAAACGAAAAATTAAGTAGAATGTTGATTTATACACAATCTTATATTCCAATATCAGAAATTAAACACAGTCAATTTCTTACATTTGAATATCTCTGATTAACAGTTTTTTATGAAGAGCAGCAGTGATGACATTAAAGTAATTAAGATTAGAAAAACACACAGTTTGTTTAATTCTTTGCAGAATAAAAGTCAAAAAAAGATAAGAAGCAATTAAAAAATAATAATAATGAAATTGATTTATAATGATAGTGAGCTCTTACTTGAGATGGCTTGATTGAGTTACCGAAGTGAGAAAATCGATTATTCACCAAAGCTTACTGACAGCCTTCGCAAATGCAAACTGCAAATAAATGACTGTGAAATCTGTTGTAAATTACTCAAACGACTAGGAACGAGCATGCTTTTTTTCTCTTTCCACTCTTAGCAAATGAAATGAAAATTTTGAAAGTCTTCAAAGAAAAGTGAAATCACAATGCCAAGTGCACTGCGATTAACCGTCAAAGACCATTGCATAATGACACTAAACAACGAGGTGAATTTCTTCAGTTGAACTATGGTTGACCCCAAAAAATTTGCATATTTGTTTTTTTCTCTAAGAAATTGAACTTTCGTTTTACCTTTCATTCTTTTCTACACATATGATAGTAGGGTGATGCTGTCTGGCATCGTTCATTTCAGACAAAATCCAAATTCCAATTTCAAACATACACTGAAAGTATGAAATATGGTCGGTGATAAAAATATACAGTGACAATGCGATACGATGAAGCCGAATTTTGAAATTTATGGTATTGGATGTGCTGAAACGTGTTCATAAGTCTAGTGAATTGGCTATAATAATATTTAAATCAAAATTTATTGCAAGGTAATAAGCTTTGAATTCGAAAAAATCAGCACAGAAATGGTGCTTTTTTGTCAAATTTTTTGACAACAGACAATATTTTGAATGATGTTCGTTTGAAACAAAACTGCCTTTAATATTGATAAAATGTGAAGAGAAGGCCAAACTTTTGATATCCAATCCAAAAATTTTCAAAACTTAATTAGGATGGTATTTTTTTCGATAAGAGTATCAGCTAATATTGTTATTATTACTGCTTGAAAGTTTATCGATATTGCTTTCATCTTTATCAAAATAAAAACTGTAATTATCATGAGCGAGAGAATGATAATTTAATGATAATTTGGTGCCGGTAAATAAATCTTTATATCCTTATGAAATATTAATGTAATGAAATATCAAATAATAAGCAATTAATTTTAATGGTAAATACTTGAAATATGAATTTACGCAGTTTTCAACATATGATAAAAGACTAAAAAATCATCCAAATATGAGGCATCAAAGATGAGAAAAGTACAACACGAAGAACATTATTTCTAGTTTTCGTTTAACAGTCTAGAACAATAATGATGAAGAAAATGAAAGATGAAAGTAATAAACATATTCATAAAAGAACTATTTCTGCACATTGTTTTCATTTAAAACCTCTATATGCAAGCAATACATGAAATTTCAATTTGTTATTTATAATAAATTTTTAGTTAGTAATGTAGTACTAAATTCATTACTATCTTGAATTGATGAAATTAAAAGCAATAATATATTTGCTCCTAGCATTAATTTTATAATGACTAATCCAGTAATATACTGATGTTTGAAATCAAAAGAAACTATTTGAGAAAGTTTTACTGTACTGAAAGCATTACACAAGAAAGCAGACAAATGTGATTAACCAGAACTATTAAAATGATCAAAAAGAGTAGAAATCAAACAGTAACAACAGTTTTCAGTGTGTACTGCAAAAATTTGTCAAACATAAACATTGATTCTTCAAATTCTTACATTGTTCGCAAGTTTATGAAGGAAGAAAATTTTATTCACAACATATTGTTCTTCAAACGAAATCAGTATCAGCTTTTGACATTTAGTGTTATATTTTTATTGGGTGAACTTTTGACATTTAGTGTTATATTTTTATTGGGTGACTTTATATATCTCAAAATATGCTTTGTGAATAGAATTTACATAAGAATTATTCGCATTCTCAACACAAACTCGAGCAAAAATTTAAAACGAAAAAAAAGCACTTCAATTGTTTCCCTTTTTAAATCATATTAAATTACAACATTCGCTTATAAATGAATTATGGTTGTTAATATATTGATAATTGAACAAGACAAACTTTTTCATTTCAAACAAGCTGAAAAAGTAATAAACCTTAAACTAATATTATTAAATACTTACATAAACTGATAACTTAATGCTCTTGTCATAAACAACTTTTTACTTCCTACTTATACGTTTCTAATCATTTCATTATTTATAAATTGCAATTAGTAAGTCGCAGTAAATTCTATTCATAGAGCAAATTTTGAAATATTAAGTATCACTATAGGCAAGAACACAATAATATTAAAATATGTCAATGTCACTGAAGCTAACAAAAACCATAATAAGAACAAAATAAAACACATGTCATTTGCATATCAGATTAATTTCAATTGCAGCTTATACGTTTGATTCAATTAAATTAATGCACTTATTTGACTTAATTTATTTTCAAACGAAATAATAAGGAAAAATATGCAAAGTTTTAGTGAACCCAGTTCAGAAACGTAAAAAATGTTGCATACATAAAAGGAAAACACTAAAAAATATCACTGAGCATGCAGCATTGCTATAACAAAAAACAGACAAAAATTTATTCTCATGTAGGCAGGAGTCAATCTTGCTTTTTCTATCACTAAAAGTTAGATAAAAACAGTAACAATCATCCGTGCCAAGCAAAAAATTTACATATTTTTGCATAAATACCTTAAAATACTAGCAAAGAAATGAGCAAAGAAGGAAACGCGCAACTTACTTTGCTTCACAAGTACCACAGCATGCATGTACTGCTTTCATTAGCAATACAACACATCACATTCCACTTGACTACATTTTATTTTACTTTACTGTACTAAACTAAATATAATTTGCTCTACACTTCATTATCATTTAATTTGCAGTATTAGAAATTTGATGAAAGCGAAATGGTTCATTCCGCAAGAAGTACTTACTAAAATCACTCATTCACCTATGTAGTAACTATTTTGATATTCATGCTTGTTACACTGTTAAATTCAAACTTGAAAAGCAACGTAACGAAATGTTAAAATATAAGCTTTTGAAAATAAGCAGTCATCGATAACTATAAATGTCTTACAAAAGACAAAAAAAGTCGAATGGACTGGCATGGAAGGAATAAAATGTAATTGAACAATTTTCTTTTGCCCGCAAAATAATGGTATTTGAGCAGAGAAATGTTCCTTCCTTTAACTCTCATAGATATTATTCTAGCACAAAACTATGTACGATCATAGACAGGTTTAAATCATATGAAATAAAAACTAATAAAGAAAAATAAATATTTCCATTTTATTTTTCATGTATTAATAATATGCTATAATACAAGAAAAAAAAAAGAAAAATTGCACAAATTGTTGATTGTGAAAATGTGTCGAAAAGAATTAAAAATTTTTTATCAGTAATACAAATGCTTCTTGGCAATAAATAATTCATTTACTCTTTTAATCCTTCGTTCATTATCTATTTATGCAATTATTTATTTAGCAAACGATCAAAACAACTTACTGAACATTAAAAAAAATTACGAATCATTTAATAAAAATTCAAATATGAATTTATTTGAAAAAAAATTTTATTATTTACTTCTACAAAACAGATACAGAATTGAAATTACTTTCCAACTCTAATTAAGAATTTTAATAAATGATTTGTTGGCAATTTCGGCAGAGTCATAAAATTTTTAAAATAGTGTAGAAAACAAATATTAATTTTTCTAGTTAGTGCATCATTAATTAATAACAAATAAGTGAGAATTTAAAAAAACAATAGAAAAAATAATAATAAATACAGAAATTACAGTGAATGGAACAGCATTGCAAAAATAAGAAAATACATATATGTGACAATTAAAAAAGTATTTGATAATTAAATAGTATAATAAGCAAATAAAAACAAGACTTGTAGCAGAATAAGAAAGAAAAGAAAACACTGTGTAAAAGGGATGTAAAGCACGAAGAGAAAACTTCTATGAAAAAAGCAAAGTCAGTTCTCTCAATCTTTGCACTCTCTTCGTTTTGGATTTTCTATTACTGCCTTTTTTTCTCTAACGAAGCACACAAAAGAGTTTACCTGTGCCAGTTAGTACTTACCGCAGTGTGTTATAATTCATGCGAGGTTTGTATTCAACTTGCAAAGGGTAATTCTGATCGTAAGCTATAAACAAAGTTATTTTGCTCTTGTTTTTTGATGGATTGTTGGTTCAGTATATGCTATCTTATTTGGCGTCTTCTTGTGTATATTCAACAATCACACATGGTTGATCGTACTACTCATGTTGTGTTATTTTTACCAGTAACAATTGATTTTTACTATTTATCAATCATTCATTATTTATCATTGATATTTTGAACTTGTAATTGGCTAGCAAATATTAATTTGTATTACTAATGTTAATTAACGAAAATATTTTGTCAATGAATGCTGATGCTCATATTTATTATCAAGAGTACTAAGCTAATTCTTTTTGTTGTTCCGTTTTTATTTCCTTTTTTCAGTCGGATCTTTTGTTAAAATAATGACTACCAAAAGGATCACATTTAAATCTTCAAAACTTTCATCTGCTGCCGATCAATTATGGTTGGCTAGCAAAAATGGTTTTAAAGCCGATGAAAAGAGTATCAAATTAGATTTGGGTAAAACACTTACTAAAGATACACCTGAAGTACGCATAGCAGATTTCGAAGAGACATGTGCTACTGGGTCGTTTATATTTGGCTCTAAAATGTCGGAGAAAGTTATCATCAATAATGAAGTATGCATTTAAAAAAAAGGAATTAAAATTTCAATCACATAAGTCTGTATATGTATAAAATTGTACAGAAACTATGTGCAAACTTCGTTAAATCTAAAAACTATGGTCTTTTTGCGATATTTTTTGGAATTTATCAATGCCTCAGTTACTGATTTAAAATTGAAATACTTCTACTGTCATTTAAATTTTTGTATTGGATTTACCTAATTTTTCTGAAGTTAAATAACTTCAGAAGCTAATACACATACTTCTATAGTGATTTTACTACATTTGTGATGTTTCGAGAATGCTTACAGGACAAGGAAACAAAAAAAAGTACCACTGTCAGTTGCGCTGGTGATGGGTTTACACAACTTGATACTAAAGATGCAACTCCAAAAAGTGTAATGCAAGTTTTCGAAGAAATTAAACAGAAAGGAGCTGCATCATCTTTTATTATTAGTGATAAAGGAAGTTCAATCTCAGTCGGTTTTTTTATTTACCTATTAATTTTTGCTAATTATAGAGTATATTACAGTTTACAAGTATTCTATGAGATGAGATTGATTCCATGGAGCAATCTTGCTCTGTATGTCTCATATAGTTCATTTGCTAATTTTTTTTCCTACTTGAACTTTTTATCCAAAAATTTCCTAGTTTTTCGTTGCGCTATTTGTTATCTAAATTCACTTTTAACGCCAATAAATTTCCATTGCAGCGTCCTTTTTCATTCTTTTTTTTAGACGGATTCATTTCCTGCGTCATCAACTTCACTTACTAAACTAAATAAACCAATCGAGGCGCATGAAAAGAATGCCGTAGTTTCATCAAAATCAAATGTTTTTACTGGTGAGGAAGGTGAAGTAAATATATATCGTGTAAGTTCTGTAGTACGCTTATGCTTCCATTTTGCGAAGTGGTTTTGCTCTATGACAATTTTTGATAAACTGGTATAATGGTTTTTTCAGGCCATGTGCAAGTTACATTCGTTTGACAGTCGAACTAAATCATGGAAAGAGTGTGGCCTGTCTTGTTTGCATATTAACCAATATGGCCTTGAGTTTCCTCCTACATATCGAATTGGTAGCTATGCTTTTTGTTTTTTCCTTTTTTTGTTTTACAATTATTTAAATTTTTACCTTCTAGTTAACCACATTTCTACTAACAAAAACTAATTTGTCTGTGAACTGATTCTACAGAGTTATAGAATTCATTATGATGGGTGCATCCGTCGTTATTATTGTCATTTCAGTTATCTCTTTAAGAACAGAAACATTAATTATTAATAATCAGGAAAAAAGGTTTCAAAAGTGCTTCTTCCTTAGGAAACTCTTATTAGTTTGATATTGATACATATAAACCTATCTCTTATGAGATAAGTAAATTAATTAGCTACGAAAAATGCTGCTATTTTCATTACTTTGGTTTTCTAAATCTGGGCTGAACTCACCTTTATATTATGATGATGTTTATGGCATTACTGTCATAAAAAGATCTTTCTCAACATAATTTTTTACTTTTGTAAGATTATAATGTGCAAATTCTACAATCTTATTTTGTTTTATGACTTTCTTCAAAAATAAACATGATGTTTTTAGTTGGTCGTGGAATGGGTAATCAGAGAGTAATATTGAACTCGCAAATATTTTCGGATATGATCGTAGAGAAGGTGTCAATGAAACGATTGAAGTTTTCAGCTACAGCTCCTGATTCAGAAGTCCCAGTGCTCTTTCTTGCATCGGTATAGTTCTGTTCATCTTTTTCCAATTTTTGTTTGATTCTCAATTACTTCAGTACATATATTTGAATGGCTGGTTGCAGTGGATGAATTCAAGCCTTTTAAAGCTTTTTTTTTTCATATCATCTCGATTTGACACGTATATTTTCATTATCGCTTTTTTCTGAGCAGTAATACAAGAGATGCATTTGTTTTCCATGATGTTAGCTACATACAATGTTTTATAAATACTGAAAATTTTTTTATTATTTTCTGTCTCATTTTTTTGGATATTTTAAGGCGTCTGAATTTGTGACGACACAACTTCACGAAATTCTGTTTCGAATTGTAGAAGAAAAGAAACGAGTAAGTCGTAAGAGGAGGGTAGGGAATAGCAGCTTAGATCCGGTCCCTTCAGAATCAAGTAAAGAAATCAGAAAAAACTAAGTTGTCTATACTTTACGTCGCTTTTAGATTGATTCGCTTGAAAATTGTAATTCATGAATTAGTCTGCTTCAGCTCTGATTAGTTCGCAATTTTCGTTTATTGGGAATTCATATTTCAAAATAACTCATGGATAAGTTCATCATTTTTAATGTAATTGAATTTAATCTTGTAAGAAATTTATTTTGCCTCACTATTAAATGTCATACCTGTCAAAAATTTCTCAATGACTGATTTATTGTTGAAAAAAAAGTAGAAACTTTTTCAGGTTTTGTTATTTTGAAAAATCCTACATCATTTTTTGTGTGCTCTTATTGCTGTGTATTTGCAAATAGAAATTGCAATCATGTATTTCTCTTTTTTAATTCATTTAGATAATTTAAGTGTCAAAGATATTTTCATGCACTTTTGTTCGTGTTCATTAGATTCATGATGTCAGTGAAAATTCGTTTCTAGAATAATGAAGCAATGTACTGCATCCGTAATCTTTAGTTCAAAAATGCACGTTTTCGTGTGAGCACATATTTTTCACTTTGTAAAAGAACGAACTATTGTGAATGTCTTTGCATTTTTTTTTCCATATTGAGATGTTGCTATAGAAAAAGACTTTTTCGTCACTATGATCGTCTTTATTTTATTCTGAGCTGTAATGCAAGAGATGTATATCTATTTTGTTATTGTTAGTATTGAATTCAGTACCCGAAACATCCTATATTGTTTTAGAAGTACTGTAAAAGATTCTTTTCTTTTGTTTAAATTGGTTATGCATAAGATGATCTCGGATATTCTACTGCTGAACACAGTTTACAACTTTTTGTCAATACATAAGAGGGACATGTGACTAGCAAAGCACCTCCATGCGATAAATGAGTTCAAATTTCTGTAACCTGTTGCGCTGGAATTTCAACAGTTAATTTTTGTTAAATAGTAAATGGTGTAACATAGAGAACTGGCAGTTTGTCTTTGTTACTTCAAGCGTTGATTTTTAATAATTATTTTTGTGTGCATAGAAACTTATCGGAAATGTCATTTTCGCCTTATTATTCTTACCTCTGTAAGTCTAGTTTGTTCATTAAGATTTATGATAAAAAGATGTTCTCACCAACAGGTTTTGGGAATAGCAGTCTTAGTAGTAGTGATTATGGGGCTAAGTTTATCATGTATGTACCTTGTGCAGGTTGATACCATACCGCTACTGTATTTTAGGGCTCACGTCGTATATCACTATACTTGGTTTTTCTTTTTTTTATTTTTAGGCGTAATTAGTTTTTAATAAAGCGACTTAAGTTTTTGTTTTGAAAAGAATTTGTGGTAAGGTTTTAGATTTTGGGATGTAATTATGTCCCTGCTTATCAAGTTTTCAGGGATTGAAGAAAGTGTTTAATGAGACTTGCTTGACCATTTCGTGACGTTAAATATTTTGTTTAGATCTGATAAATTACTTGATGCTTTATGAACTTTCCGTCCACAGAACAGAAAAGTAACATGAACGTACGAAATAGCTTGGTCGAAAGTATTTATTTGATATTATATGGGTTATTCATTGCACCGTTGGAATGCAAGACATTTGAATTGGATAACCATAAAAGATAACCGAAGCGATTTGAAATTTGGTTGAATTGGATATAAGTGAGACATATGATATAAATGCTACCAAACAAATTTCACCTTCTAGCATGTTGTACTTAAAAGGTAGAAGAATAGCTAGTGCATGCATTTCGTAAAATACTGGTACTACTTTTAAATTGACATGATGATCTAGATTCAGGTTGCTACTAGAAAATAAATCATTTGTTGATTCGTTCAACGTATAAATCATTTGGTATAGCCTGAGGACCTCAAGTACTGATTGATTTGATAAATAGGTTTGATAAATAAATGTTACCGTGCTTTTTGGTATGATACTAGAAATTTAGTCAACACAGCAATCCTGAAGTCCTTTACTCATAAAAATATAATGTCTTATCTCAAACTTGACTTACTATACATACCCCCTAAAAACAATTCAAGAGTAAACCAAATCCTTGGAAAGTCATTATTTTCTCAGGCGCAATAAAAAAATTTCTGTACACTATACCAATCATTTGATATATACTGTACTGAAGGGTTGATAAGGAAAAAGAAAAAATTTTGAAAATAAAGCAGTTCAAAACGTAGCCATTACTATTGCTATCATGTGATTAATGTCATATCACTGATTAGAATGAAAAATTGTGCATAAAGCGAAAATGAGTGATTGTCTATCATTTAGCAATGTACACACTTATTGTTGGCCGAATACTTCCTCGTCGTGTTACGCAACTAACGCATGTTGCAAGATACTCAGGGTATGGCTGCTTTGCAGATCGTCACATTGGACCATCAGAAGTCGAGAAGCAGCTCATGCTTGATTATCTCGGCTTTAGGGTTGTTTAATCATTTTATTTCTAATCTTTCATTTTATCTTTTGATTCATTTGTTGCTCTTCTCTTTATATTTAATGATATTTAACCGATCTTTTTATTGAAGAAATTCTTAAAAATTTTTTATTGCAATAATTTGCGTAAAGTAACTCATTTGATATTCTATTTCATTTAATTTTCATAGATAGCTATTTATTTTTTAATGTTTTGAAAACTATGCTTGTAAAAAACTGCTTGCAACTTTTATTCAGTATGGCTCTCTATGGAATTAGAGATAAATTACTCTTCTGGCGTAGAAAAATTGAAAATCTGAGCACTGTAAATTGTGTAGTTTCTCTTTTGATAAATCAGTTTTCTTTCTGAAATGTTGCAAAAAGAAACATCATGTGCTACACATTTAATCACTGAAATAAAATCAAGAACATTATTTAAACTTGCAAAATTTTATTCTTCCTCTCTGATTCATATTTCATTTATATGTTCGTGGCAAGCATGTTTCCATTCAGAAATATTTAATTTTCAACTCGAATTGCTAAGAATGAATCGACATGTTTTATTTTATCCCTTTGAATAATACATGTATCTTTCCGCAGTAAACACGACTTCAAGGATTAAAGTTTTATATTATATTCAAACTCTTGAAATTTGTCAGATTTTTTCATCTCAACTAACAGAAAGTAATTTACAAATTTACGAATTTAATATTTGTAGGATTTGAACTGTCTGACGCAGAGGGCTGTTCCCGATGCGATTCGTTTGCAACGACCTTTAGACCTACCTACCGCAGTTAATGAAGCTCGAATGTTGAAAGAGCTTAAAACGTTAGCGAATCGTAATAAAATTTTCAATTCATATATTGGAATGGGTTACTACGATTGCATTGTACCTTCTGTTATTAGACGTAACATGTTGGAAAATGCTGGATGGTGAGTTAAGATAACAAAACGATTACAATAATAATTAATTTTTTTTTAAATTTCAAATATTTGCTAATTTAGACTAAAATTAGAAATGATTGCTTCTTTTTTTATATATTCAGCACTCTATCAATATGCTATCAATAGTGAGAAAGCATTTTTTTGTTTAAATTTTTGATAATTGTTTTTTCTTCCATTGACTGCAACTTTAAATTTATCTGGTATAATTATGATTTTTAGGTTGACTCAGTATACACCATATCAACCAGAAATAGCACAAGGTCGCTTAGAATGTTTGATGAATTTTCAAACAATGATAAGTGATTTGACAGGATTGGCTATCTCAAATGCTTCATTGCTTGATGAGAGTACAGCTTGCTCTGAAGCTATGACATTAGCTGTACGCTTCACCAAGCGCAACAAAATACTCATTGACCCCTTACTGCATCCGCAAAATATTGCTGTAATTGAGACACACGCCCAGTGGGTATACTTCTCTTATTTTCAATATTTGATTAATTTTTGCAATGGTCTGCTTTTGAAATATTTACCAAATTATGAGTCAGAAATTTATTTCTCTCCAAGTTTTTATAACCCATGCTTTTTTTGCATAATACAATGATATATAGTGATATAATGAGATGAATTGCTATTGTTTCCTGCCTACTTTTACAAAATATGTTTACTATTAATATTTTTTCGCCTTTTCTGTGCTCACTGCTGAAAAGAGTATTGTCGCATAAGGTAGAGTAGTATGAATCTATTGATTAAATTTATGGTATTATTAGATAATTTATGTTAAAATTTATGACACTGATAAGGTCAGATAGTGAAGGAAAACTAAGATTTACAAAATATAAAGTTCATTCAGACCTCTAGAAATTGATATTGGTGTATTAAACATAACAAATCCGAACTTTGATCATCAAGTAGGCGGTATAATTATACAGTATCCAAACACAGAAGGTGAAATTTCGCTACTGGATGATGTAATCAACAAAGCACACGAGAATAAGGTTTTGATTGGTTATTTGTTGATTATTTACACAAACTTTCGTTATTAAGAAGATGTTCTAAGTAAATATGACTATACATAAAATTTTAATTACCATAATAATTTGAAAAATTAATTTCGCTCATTTATTGAATAAGTATATTTCTTAATAAGTGTTTAAATGCTATATGTAAGACATTTCTTTTTAATTTTGGAGAATGATTTTCAATTAAGATCAATCCATTTTTTAATTGCTGGCGGAAATTGTTGTTCGTTTATTTTAATTGCTATATAATTGAATATATGTAATGTAAAAACGCTTAGGCTGGAATTTTTATCTCTGTATACACTGAATTTAATTAAAAGTAGTAGATAATCACTTATTCTTAGAGTCTCGTTATCCTCGTTTGCGATCTCTTATCATTAACGTTGCTTCGTTCTCCGGGAGAGCTTGACGCAGATGTGGCAGTTGGTAGTTCACAGCGATTTGGTGTACCGTTGGGATTTGGTGGTCCTCATGCTGGTTTCATGGCGGTCAAAAAAAATGATGAACAATTTTCCCTAGTCCGCCAAATGCCTGGTCGTATTGTTGGCCTAAGCAAGTAAGCTTCAAAAATTATTTATTATTGAAATTAAACTACAACCGTATGCAAAATGTACAAGTAAATTAATCGCTCATGTGCTAGAATTTAATTTCATAGAAAAAAGAAATGAAATTTCGAAATATTTAAAACCAACTTTTAGAGTTAATATTCAGAGATGTAAATGGAGAATCTGCGTATCGCTTGTCTTTACAAACTCGTGAACAGCATATTAAACGTGATAAAGCTACGTCAAATATATGTACTGCGCAAGCTTTATTAGCCAATATGTCCGCCATGTATGCAATATATCATGGGCCGAAACGTCTAACAACTATTGCTCAAACAGTTCACAAAAATACCGCGTATTTAGCTCAGCGTAAATAACATATTGTTAACCTTACATCCAATGTGTAGTGAGATTGCTTCGTGTAATCTCCCAAGTTTATGTCAACATTTCACAGTCATCGTAGTGATCACCCATTTAATTTAGAGGTTTCATAGAAGATTCAGAATTGAGAAAAGTTTAACATTTTGATCTTATTGCAGAACTGAAAAACGTGGGAATTACTGTAGTACATAAGGATTTCTTTGATACTCTCAAAATTGCTGTCCACGACGTGAATGAGATCAAAAAGAAAAGTATTAATAAAATGTTGAATGTACGGTATTATAATGATTCTAAGCATATTGGCGTATCACTTGATGAAACGACAGGTGCTGAAGAACTTGCCGATCTATTACATATTTTTGGGATTGAAAAATGCCCGGTAGGCATAATATTTTTAGGATACTAAAACTTTGCTTAGCGAAAATAAAACAAGACTTTCAACTTTCACAATGAATCAGTTTTTAATATCATGTTTTGGATTATTATTATAAATTAGCATTTTCAGGAAGAAATAAACATTGGAATACGGGATTGTACTGGGCCTTTAATTGGAAATACGGTGTACGGTAGACGAACTGATTTCCTTACTCATCCAGTTTTTAATTCATATCATAGTGAAACTCTTTTACTTCGATATATGAAGAAATTAGAAAACAAAGATGTTTCTCTAGTGCATTCCATGATACCACTTGGATCGTGTACCATGAAGTTGAACGGAAGCGCTGAACTTTCTGTCTGTTATTTTTTTATTTTTTATTTTTGATAAATATTTTGACATTTTGTTAATTGTATTTCCTCTCTCGTCAACCTTCAAAAGAGAGTTAATAAAATTTGATAATTCAATTTCTTTCTGCTTGATAAATACATTTTCGTTTGCATTAATTGTTCAAAATTTCTATGAAAATCTGATTGAATGATGAAAACTTAATATTCGTTGACAGTCGATCACATGGCCTGAATTTATGAATTTACATCCATTTGCGCCAAGAGATCAATGGAAAGGTTATGCTGCAATTTTCGATCAAGTAGAAAAATGGTTATGTGAAATTACTGGTTACGATAAAGTGTCACTTCAACCCAATAGGTTCGTCATAAATTTTTTATAACTCATCTTTTTTAACATTATTTGATAATACATATCATTTTTTTGCTGAAAGAGATGAATTTCGCATGATTTTATAAAATTGGCATTAAGCATACAATATGCATTTTATTCTTTAGCTACAATTTCTTTTTTATCTTACATTTGTTGATAACTGGAGTGATTCCAAATTTGTACATAATACAAAAATTCAGAAAATTTTAATTTTGAAGACTTTACGTACAGTTTTTTCAAATTGATAATTATTATTATATTATTTATCCATAAATCTCAACTGCAAAACACTTCTAACCTTGCTAAAGTCGGCATTCTATGCCTTTGTTTTGATATATATATATAATAAAAAGCATTAGCATTCCTCGAAGATTATGAGCAGAAAATATGAAAGTAATTGTCATTTAGATAAAAACTGTTAATAAAGTTTTGAAGACTTTCATTGTCATTCAAATACATAAAATAATTTTTCATTTTTTTAGTGGTGCTAATGGTGAGTTTACTGGTCTTTTGGCGATTCGTAAATATTTACAATCAATTGGTCAAGGTCAGCGAGATGTGAGTCTTATCAGTCATTCCATTATTTTGATGTGAATGTTTTTTGTTATTTTTGTTGAATTTTTTTCATCCACAGCACTCTTTACCTTTCAATTGGTGTTTTTTTTGTTTCATGATAAAATTTTTAGTGCCGTAAAACAAGTTAGAAATTTTAAGAGTGCAGAAAATTAAAATCATTTATTTCTTATTCGGATGTTTTGGTTCAGTTGAGCATTACAAATACTGTCCAAACACCTTAATCATTTAATTTAGATACAATGTGGTGTAATAAAGTTTGTCTAAAGATTTCACCCGTCACAAATAATAAATTTCAGGTATGTCTGATACCGATATCAGCTCATGGCACTAATCCAGCATCTGCAAAAATGGCAAACATGCGTGTCGTTGTAGTAGACTCAGATCGACATGGTAATATTAGTTTCAAGGATCTGAGCTCAAAGGTAGTATCTTTAAAATTGAAATTTATTTTAATCCTACATAATAATTTGATGAATTTTTGGCTTTATCTATTCTATTAGTAAGAGGTACAAATTATTGGAAAATTATTAATATTTCTAACGTTCTTGAAAGGTTGCATAGTAATAGTTTGTCCAAGTATCTAAAAAATGAAGTCAGTGAATTCTGCTATAGTCTTTATTTCTGCATCATTACTTTGAACTATTACAAGTTCAGGTTGAAAAATATAAAAATGAATTGGCAGCAATTATGATAACTTACCCATCGACACATGGTGTTTTTGAATCGTCAATCGTTGACGTATGTGCTAAAATTCATGAAAATGGTGGACAAGTCTATTTAGATGGCGCAAATTTGAATGCTCAAGTGAACAATTTATAAATTTTAAATTAGTATCATACATAGCATCCTACAACACGTTTAAGTATTCATCTCAAGTAATGAGTACTTCTTCGTCGCATTCATATCTCACTGCAGTTTTCTTTACAATTATATTTGTTGAATCTGATGAAATGAACTTCGAACAATATTCAAATTGCTTAACATGTTTAATGTTTGTTTGATCTTTTTTCTCTCTCAGGTAGGTTTATGTCGTCCGGGTGACTATGGTAGTGATGTTTCACATTTAAATCTGCATAAAACTTTCGCCATTCCTCATGGTGGTGGAGGTCCAGGTGTTGGCCCAGTAGGAGTGTGAGGATTTTGCTCCTCTCTTAAAATTTTATTATTATTATTATTATTATTATTATGTGTCATTATTATTATTAATTTTATTGTGTAATGTTACTACTACTATTAGTTATTACTATTATTATTATTAAATAATGTTACTATTATTATTAATTATAATAATTGAATTTTGCGTCTTTCAATTATAATTTTTAGCCATTTCATTCAACAGTTTTTCGATATGTTGATAAACTAAAATGTATTGATAAATGGAATACAGTTTATCGAAATTTCTTTATTAGTCCATGCTACTAAATCCTTTTCTTCCGTACTGTATGAATTAATTTCCATTCATGATTTTGCTGTAAAAACAAAAGGACATCTATCTAGAATCTAAAAAATTATTGGGTCATGTGATTAATTTGAAAATGAATTGTCAATTTCAGGAAATCACATTTGGCTCCGTTCCTTCCTGGTCACTGTGTAGTACCTATTGATGATCGAAAAACAGGTGCAGTAAGTGCAGCACCATATGGTTCAAGCAGGTAGGATTAGTTATCTGATCAAGTAACTTCAAATTTTTTAGCATTCCTGTGTGTTTTTTCTGAAGTTCTCATTTTTTGTATTTGTTGAGATATATGATTCTTTCTAAATTTACTTTGCAGCATTATTCCGATCACATGGGCATATATTCGCATGATGTCTAATACTGGTCTTAAGGAAGCTTCACAAATCGCTGTCCTGAATGCTAATTATATGGCAAAGCGACTAGAAACTGCGTATCAAATCGTTTTTAAGGTTGATACTAATGAGATTAGCAAGATTTTACTTTAAATTTGAAACTTACATAATTTTTATAAACTTAGAAAATCACATGCAAGAATTTCTGTGATACTTTATCATAGTTATTTTGACTTTCGTACAGTCTCTGCTAAATACTTAATGCAATGCATATACCTGGTAATGCAATGCTCACATGTAACATTTTGAATTTCTGATGTTTTTTCGAAAAGTTGGTAATTCACCTTTCTATCAGTCATAGACAATGAAGAATTTTTTGTTTTAATTCAAGTTTATAGGGTGAACAAGGTTTAGTAGCGCACGAATTTATTATTAATTGCAAAAATTTTAAAAAAACAGCAGGTATAGAAGTGATTGACATTGCTAAGCGGCTTATGGATTATGGGTAAGTTTTATTTTGTAAATAAAACAAATTTTTGGGACATTGCATCCTTCCTAGTTCTTTTAAAACTGTAAGAATTTCACTTTAATCACTTTTAACTCTATCTTTTTATAGTCAAACTAAATTAGAAATAAAATTTCAACTTTTACCATCTGAAACTGATTAATTCTTGATTTTGCTAGCACAAAATAACTGTTATGCAGTTTTATATTCTAGTATATCACTTGCTAACGCTATCTGTAAATTTCAAGTGAATCTGAAAATCAGTTTCACATAACATTTTCAGATTTCATTCACCAACAATGTCTTTCCCTGTTCATGATTGTCTTATGATTGAGCCAACAGAAAGCGAAGATAAAGGTGAAATGGATCGTTTCATCGACTCTTTAATATCAATTCGTGAAGAAATTTCGCTAATTGAACAGGGCAAAATGGACAGAAATATTAATCCTCTTAAGGTCTTTTTCGCTCCATACTTTTGTGATGTTTCCGCTCAGTGACATTTAAGTTCACAAATATACTGTACGTGCTATTAAGAGATAGTCACTACCTGTGTTATAAAACAGAAATTTGGTTTTATACTAATAAAGATGCTAAGATTTTAATCCCTTGCACACGAGTAATCTAGAAGCACATGCTTTGGTGTAAAATATGCAATATACTAAAATACTATTTTAGTTTGCCCTATATTCAAAGATTTAATAATTAAAATGGTACTACTGAAGAATCTTGTAACGTGATTATAAATATGACTTATTTTGATTAGTAAAAAAGAAGTTGAATTTATTTGAATAAATTTGTTGTTAATACTAGTTTTTCTCCAGATGGCACCACATACCATATCTGTTTTAACGGCTACCGATTGGAACCGACCATATTCTCGCAAAGTGGCCGGATTCCCAAAGCCTTGGTGTGCACACAAAGTATGGCCATCGATTGGGCGAATTGATGACCAGTATGGTGATAGACATTTAATTTGCTCTTGTCCATCGACGGAAACATATGCTAACGAGTAATATACGAATAACTTGATCTGAATTAATAAAGCTAAAGAAAGGTCATTCGAGCCGTTTTCAGTTGAATGCTTTGAAATTTTTTGTAAAAGTCAAGCTCACTGATTTTTGCAGTGTGAAAAAAACATCAGACACTTTATATATTTTCTCCAAAACTTATATTCAACACCTTTTAGTAATTCTAAGTATCAATAGTCTTAAATAATTGGCCAAGGAACGTTTGTTTAAATTCATCACAATGTAGTTGTAATACAATCACTTTACAAGTAATTTAAAATTGACTTGAACTTTTGATTTATGACTGATTTGTATCATTATTTTCGATTTTTTCATTATATCATTTCTATGACAATACTTTGGTATTTACTTTTCACTTGAATTTGAAGTCTTGCTAGACAAAAATCACCAAAACGCAGAAGAAGAGAAATAGATATCTTAAGGTTGTTTTATGTGAGTGATTTAGAAACATGAAGCATCGATATAGAATTACGTCAGAATATATTTTATAGAAAAAGTTAAATAAATGATCGATATAATCGACGAGATGAATTTAAACTGAAAGTTGTAAATGGAAAATAACGCATACTATATAAGATGTAGAATAACATTGTCAAAATTAATCACAGCTATTTACTTGTGTTAATTTGTATAAAGATAAAATATCTTAGTACATATATTTGTAGTACACTATGAATTTCGGTTATATCTGGATATCGTAAATGTAAATATACTGACTGTCAGTTTTCTTTTTTTATGTTAAAATTGAAGCAGTAATTCATATGGACTGGTTTCGAAGAATATCTCGATGTTTAAAGACTCAGATTTCACCTTTTAACTAATTACATGCAAAGCAAAGTGGTATCAGGATTGCGCTGGTTCATTTTAATTTCTTTGCAAAGCAATTGAGAAAATTAGTTCAAAATGCATATGCTGCCAAGTTTAGTAGCATTTTTATCTTGCTAGAAATATTTGAGATTAAAAAAGTTTACTTTTTTCTTTATGTTTGCGAACTTTAAGTAAAAATATAACTTTTTTAAATAGTTGTTAGAAAGTATAAAAAATAAATAAATATGAAAGTTTAGCATTTAAATATATTAACTTATTTTCATATTAAAATTTGTGATAGTGAATGTTATCACTTAATTGTTTCAGCAAAATTATCAGGCATGAACTCTTTATTTCCCTTCAAGTTAGTCCCCTAATTTATTGTTATTGTCAAAAGAAGCGATATTTCATGCAGACTGACTTACTGATATGAACAAAATTATACTTATAAAAATCAGAAGAGTAAATTAGAAAAAATTATGGAAATGAAAAACTGTGCTTCATTTTTCAACTCAATTCTTTAAGATTGTGCGAGAAATAATCAAAGCTTAAGGAACTGAGAAGTAAATCTTTTCTATCTTTCACTGCGATTGATCTTGGAGTTGTTAATCTTGTAAAAGAAATGGGCAGTCAGG
Source organism: Thelazia callipaeda (assembly GCA_900618365.1). NCBI lineage: Eukaryota > Metazoa > Nematoda > Chromadorea > Rhabditida > Thelaziidae > Thelazia > Thelazia callipaeda. Next base: position 26,304 of record UYYF01004455.1, read on the forward strand.
CAGTTGGTTAGTCTGTATCATTTGCTGAAATGTTTGCTCTAATGTGTAAACTAATATCAGATATCAGCAAAAAAGAAACGATAAAAGTAAAGATTTGCAGCTTTTGAAAGTTCTTTCATTTGTGCACTTTCACCTTATGTTGTAAGCATTAAGATAGAGACTAAAACTAATAGCTAGGAGGTTAATAGATGATAGTAATTGACGAATGTGTGGACACTATGGCTGATCGAGAATTAGCTGCAATATTAGAAAAAAGATTGGCAAAACTGAAAGTGGAGGACGTTAATACTATTGGTGATACTGTGACTTTAATCGAACAAAGCAAATTATCGGAGAATTATTCGTTGCAATCACCAACACCACCACCAAAACCATCAGGAAAGCAACAAATGCCGTCAAGTTTGACAATACCGGATAATGAATGGATAGATATGGATAAGTTGATCAGACAAACACTACATAACATGGAAGAACGGACTTCTAGAAATACATCAATTACTAATACTGAAATATGGATGAAGGATACAACACAAGTGTTGAAGCAAACTTTACCGTCAGAAAGCACGCTAGCAAGATTCCCTCATATTGCTTCTAAAGGTGGGTTACTTTGTAAATTTCATGTATTCAGTTAATTCATTCATTAGAATTTTTGACAATATTTTCCTAGAGAATTGTTCATTATAAAATTAAAATAAGCAGACTTTAAATTAAGCAAATTAAATCTTCAATATTTATTAAATATAGATAATGACAACGATGATTACTGGTAGATGAGCAAGCTAATTTTTGTATTTAATAGTCGTTGAATGAAAAAAACAATTTTGCAAAATTCAATTTTATTAATCGAAAAATCGTTACCTGTCATTGTTTCAGATCAAATGACTGATGAGTCGGATAGAAATGAAAGAAATGATTCATTATTTTTACCATCAAAATCGATTATTCCAATAGTTCCAATTTTGCATCAAAACAAACGTATGCAAAAAGAGTCGAAGAAATTTTTTAGAGATCATTCTCTTGATGAGGTTAATTTGAAGGTTTAGTAGCATAATTAATTAAAAAGTTTAGCATTGAATAATTAAGCAATTTAATGAGAGCAATAACTTTTCATCGTTAATTCATTGCTCTTTCTAACTTGTCTAAAACGTTTTCAATTAATTCATATTGCTAAAATTTTCGATATTATTAATAGAAACAGTTTGTAAACAACTTGAAAAATAATGAACTGATTTATGAGTTTTATTCAACCATTTTAGTGATAACTTTTGACAGTGTTTAGCAAATACCTATCGCTTTTATGAATTTTAATCTAAGTTCCTAGCTTTGTATACAGTTTTATAATTTGTTACGCAAATGCGTTATTTTATTTGTTTTTAATTTCAATATGTTTAAAGCTGTCGCTCATTAGTTTACGTTATTTTTATGCTTGCTCAAAAATGATCAGATTAGATCTCTTGAATTATTTTATTGGAAGTCAGTGTTTGCACTTAATTTAACAAGGTAATTGCAAATTATTTCGTTCCAAAAATTATATTATTCAAGTCTTAAAAAATGAAGTTGACTAAACACAAAACGCTATAATTTTTTAAGAAAAAAATGAGAATTTTTTTAAATAAAATAATATGAGAATAATCAAGATTATTGCATAGAGTACTTGAATTTGCAACTTTTTAAATGCATTGTTATGAAGTCTAGCATAACATCACAAATAACATGAAATAACTGTAATAAATGTTTATTTTTGTAAGCAGATTAGTGATGAATTGAATGCGAAATTAGCCAAGCAACGAAATAAATCTATACAGTCAGTGGCAGTACAAGAGCTAATTGAATCAAGAAACGATTCAGAAGCAAACAGTTCGCGGCATTCGTTTACTCCCATTCAGTCACCACCAGCTGTTTTGCCGAAAACTCTTTCGTTTGATTGTAATTCATTGGCGCTACGAAAAACAGAATCTTTCTTGAGTTCACCACCACAAGTTGCCAAAAAACCGGCATATTATATGGTATGTAACATTTGATTACATTTGCTTGTCATTTTTTGATTGCAGTAAGCTTTTGCAATTTGAAATTGTAAATTTTGATGAAACTTTGTTTTTGCTAGCTTTCAAATGAATAATATTATAATTGGGATTAGCATAAATAGATTATGGTGAACAATTTATAAGTACATTAACTGCTTAAGCATAAAATTCATTTTTTGACACAAATAAAATAAATCATTGAAATGCTTTATAAAAGTGCTTTTTTCTCAATGTATAATAGTAATCGTTTCTGAATGCATGTTTAAATATTACTATTTAATTTGAGAATTTCAGTTATTATTTTCTGAATTCAGTATTGAATTTTACAAGAATTACTGTGGGAAATTTAAGTTTTTTGAATGAGTGCAATTTAGTAAATGATCCAATTTTATACTATCGAGTATTGAATATATTGTAAAAGTAAAGAAATGAAAGGCCACAGAATAATTCCACCTCTTCGAAATAGTTCACTTTCTCAAAATTTGACTATTTATACACAATTATCAAAAGAGTCCAGTATTTTATTAGTTAAATTGACTAATTGTATGCAGTAAAGCTTTCTCATAACCATTTTAAAAATATGTCAGAAAATTTTTTTATCGTGCTAAATTTCATCGTTGATAGTTTTTCTACTGTTAGAAATGACTTATAATTGAATAAATAAGTGTTGAAATATAATGTAACAATTTAATTAGCTTTAGCTAAATCACAAAATTATTAAAATGTAAACAACATAATTTTATGTATCATTAAATGTAATTTTTGAACAAAATAGTGAAAATTGAAAGTTTAAAATTTTGTAATTTGAAAATGTTTTAAAAAAGGACAAAAAAAATATATAGAAATTTCGATCATTAGATAAGACAGGCGGCTACTTTTATTTTACATCAATCACCTTTGTGCGAGTCACACAGATAAAAGTATTGAAGTGAACAAGTCAAGAGATGATACCAATCGAAAATTCAAAAATTGTAATAATCGATTGCTAGATTTATTATGTATTATCTACTTGAACTACTCGCTTCTAAAATCTCACTTTTCGTTAATTTTGGAAACAATTTATTATAATTACCTTTTATGGATATGAAGATTATTCCTCTCTTCGTTCATATGTACTTACTTCGTTCTTCAACCTTTTATAGGTCAGTCAACTTGTTGACGACCACTTGCAATAAATAAGAAATTACCATTTTGTTAATGAAGAAAGAAAGAAGAAGGAGAAAACAGGAATGTTTAGGCTGTTTGGAGCGTTAAAATCAGTACAATCCTGAATATTATTTACTTATATTACACTTATGGAGATATTTTTAATTGCTATAAGGCAGTTGTTTCGTATTAATTGTTCACTATCATATAGGGAAGAAATAATTTTTTTGGTAGTTATGAAGATATTCTCAGTCAATATCGCATTTTTTCATTCTCACACAGAATCTGCACATTTGTGTGAATTTGGTTATATTTATTTATGATAATACATTTTATTCGTACTTTTTATTGCTTGATTTCTGATACATTGAATTTAAAGTAATTTCTCATCCTTCAAATAAAAATATCGCTTTTTGCAATATTTGTATTCATAAAATGAGTAATTACTTTATTAGATATGAATATATGAAAAGTAACATGTTTATTACATCTGTTATTTTAGAAAATCTTCAATTCTTACACTTACAAAATTTCGCTTTTATAAAAAAAATGTTCACTGATGTTTTCACTCTTCTTTTGAAAATTTTTCATGACTACGATTGTTTTCATTTCTAATTTCATACAATTTTTCAAACTATTTTTTTATTTTAGTTCATTCTAATTTATATATCAATTTATTTCTGTCATTACTGTGTGTTACTTAGTTATAATAATAACATGACTCTGTTGTGTTATGGAAATTTAAGATATTCGATTGACGACTTTTTACTAAAATTATTTACAGCTGTTGTGAGTGCACCATTATTCAAGTTTACTAACTGTGAGTAATAATCGTTAATTAATAGATCAATTGCATGAAATTGCTGAACAAAGGTGTATTGTTTCTAGTCTTTTCTTGTAACATATGAAGTTTAATATTATTGCTATTGATCACTATCACCACAACATAACATTTTTCTTCATTTATTTCCTACTGAAGGAAGAGTTTTTGTTTTTCTTAGATAATCCAATTTAGTCACAGTTTCTTCTAGAATATAAACGGAAATGAGGTATAAATTACTTTAAATTACTCATTTATCATCTCACAGAATGAATACTGAAAGAAGCAAAAAAATTGGATAATATCGTTCAACTATGAAATGCCAATATTTGCTCATTTCAAACTACAGTAATTAGGTCATTATTATTAATCATAGAAGTCAGCTATATCTAATTAAATTGCTAAATTATTATCAGTTCGATAAAAATTTATCCTGTAGCATATGTTATCATTTAATGCTTTTAAAAATTCCGCTATATATTTGTTTTGCACACAATAGTCTTTAATTCTGTGTTCTTTGCGCGAATCTTTCATTTGATAAAATTTAGAAAAATTTCTATTCTTCATAAAACTTTCAATTTTTTGTATGAAAAGTGAAAATTTTCAATTTACATATTTTGATTAAATTTCCTCAAACTTTTATGCATATATCTGTTTGTAAAGCCTTATACTAATCGAACAATGAAATGATATGATATCATTTCATTGTTCGATTAGTATAACTTCAAATCAGTTTAAATTATGGCATTTAGATTTTGTTATTATTTCTACAGTTTGCAAAGACAAAATAATTGCCATTTGTAGAGTTTGTTAAAGTTGTTTATAGTTTGGACACTAAGTGACGTTAAAAGTTGAAAGCAGCTCAATTTTCATAATTTTATTGCTACATTTTGTTTTTCATCACATGTATATATAGATATATTAAGATCGAAATTAATTTTAGTGTGTGATATTTAGTTAAACTGTACTATTCTTAGTAATATTTTTAGTGTGGTATTTAGTTCTATTTCTTCTTAACTAAAAATCTTCATTTAGTAGAATAAGTAGCTATAAAACTTCTTTATAAGACATAAAAAAGTTTGAGACCAAATTCTAATCAGTTTTCCTAAAGGTAAAATTATACAATAATTCTCGTTAGCTATTTGCAAAAGTAAGAATTTATTAGTTAAAATTATTATCTGAAGATTTTGCAGTAAATATTGTTTATAAATTAAATAGATGATTTCATAATATAGGCGAAAAGATTCGTGGTTGGTATCAGTCACGGAATAGTTATAACGAAATATTACTTGCACGCTAATGGTTTCTAAGATTTGAATTATTTGTTGTCAGATTAACAAACTAAATTTAAAAGATTAAAAGGGCATTTTAGAAAAAAAAGTTAGAAATTGAAACTCGATATTATGATTTATTAATTCTAAATAAGTTGGATTTTGAAATGTAGGGTTTGCTTTAATTAGCGCTATGATTTTTTTGGCATATGAAGTAAAAAATTTTTATTTACGGAATTTGTATAGATAAAGTAATTCTTAAAATTCAAATTGTTATAATTCGAGAAAAAAAAAATTAAATTTCAAAATTTCAGCCTAATATTATGATTTTATTTTTCATCAATATTTTTCCTGTAAATACAAACTTATAATTTTTGAATGACTCATTTTTTTCGTGCTTGCAATTCTATCCAATCACTTCATATTGACAAGACTTACTTCTCTTAGCTCAATACTTTTTTCTATTTGTCTAAAAAATATAATTTATTAAGCGAAAGAATACTTAAAAAATTTTGCAGAAAAATACGCTTGACAAAAATTGAAAATGAAATCGTAATTTTTGTAAAGAGAACAAGAACGAGTTTTTGTTGCATTTGAAAGCATAGAAATGTGAAATAGATTGATGATTCGTTGTTTGACTTATCCTTGCAGGCTTTTGATGGGAGTGATGTTGGAGATTAATTAAAAATAAAACACAGTTTGCCATTTTATCACCTCCCACATTTAATTAATTAATTAATCGTGGGAGGTGATAAAATTTTAGATTGTTTATAGAACAATTAATTTATTTATTTATTGACTATTAAGTTAATTTTTCCCGAAAAAATAATAAGACTTTTTGGCTTCAATTGTAGATCTTAAAATTTAATTGATCTTTTTGTTTGCATCAATTATAATTTTTAGTTCAAAAAACTAAGAATTGCAAATTGTGTAAATGAAAGAAAAATAAGACTATGTATAACATTTGTTTCAATCTTAAAAATTACGCTTCCATTTTCAAAATTTTTGTCAAGTGTGTCTTTTTTAATTGGAGTTCTTGATTACTTAAATTGAGTGTAACGAGTTGCTGTCTCATAAATGCTCAATTCTTACGAAATAATAACAGAATTTTAGCTCCCTCTGATGAAACATGTGCATTTTGGTAACTGAACTTTGACAGATTAATAAATGAGAAGATAGATGGATAGATAGATAGATAGATAGATAGATAGATAGATAGATAGATAGATAGATTATATAGAAAAGTTGATTCAAAATAGAGAGGCTTTGCTTTATTTTTAACAAATCTAAGCAATAAGTTCTGTAAATTTTGCTAAATACATATTCAATTCAAAGAAGGCATTGATTAATGAAAGCAAAATAAACGCTTCTTTGAATAGTAACATATGTGTACATAAATATTAGCAAATAATATAAGTGCTAGAATTGTAATTAAACATTTGTACAATTTTTCTTCCTGAAGCTAAGGGGATTTGGTCATTCAGTTTCATGTGTTAACAAACTGCAATTATTTTTTCTCCTCATTTTTTATGTATTCCATTAGTCATCATGCGTAAGTGAGAAAAATAGAGAAATTGTTCGTTTACTTACTTGAATTACGTGATTCAAGCGATGATTCATTTCCCGACTATTCGTAATTTATGATCAACTAATATTATTAAAAAATTTATATTTCGTATTTTTCTTCATTTTGCCTAAATTACTCTTTTAAATTAAAACGTAATTCATATACTAATTAGTGATAATAGATGGTGACACTAAATTACCAAAGATTAAGAATATTGCACAAAAGTTCTCATAGAGCAAAAACTGATCAAATCAGATAAATAGTAGATTTCCCTTGTACTCTCTTTATATATCTATAGCTTTCCTTTCAAAAAGAAATCTTAATAACTCACCAAATTAATTAAGATTTCTAAAATCATTAGAATCATATATTTGTTACCGGCAAATAATGTAAGATAAAATGTTTGTTATCGCTAAAAGATAATATTCAGTATGATGCCACGTTTAATGATGAATGAAACTTGTATTATATGGCTTAGTGAAAGATTAATTTGGAATTTAATTTGAAATAAATTTTACTTTATTAGTAATCACTGTTTGGCTCTCAGCTCTTGTCCAAGATTATTTCTTCCGCTTGGTCACTACTTATCTGAATTCTCTGAAGTGAAAATCAATGCTCTGTAATAGCCAGTCTGCTAACTAACTAACTACTTGGTTAGTTGCAGTCAGCCAGCATCCGTGCAGTATTTATATCCTTGGTAATTTAGTCTATCCATTTTTTGCTTTCTTGCTCATTCATTTACTTCCATGCTTAAGTTAAGGTTTTAAAATATGTTGCATATATATTGCTTTCTTTTGGTTCTAATCACATTTTTGCATGTTTTACATCTCGGCACTAATTATATTCCATTTTCGATTTCTTTTAAAAACAAAACATGACCTGCGTAAGCGATTGTTACAAAATAAGTAATTTACAGCACTTCTATAAGTTAATGATTTTTTTTTGGTTTTGCATCCCTATTTTGGTAAACTTTTTTTACTTCTGCAATTGATAGTTTCATCATCGTTATCTTTATTATTTTCTCTCCTTGTTATTACGATTACTTACATCGTTATGATTGTAAGCGATGCATTTTTTTTTCTGCTATGCTATTTATGGAAAATGAATGGAAGTTACTTTTTAGGCAGCAATGAGTCAGGCATCAAATTCACCGACTTGTTCTACTACATCTTTGTCTTCAAATAATAATGATGGTGATGAGTTAGCTGCAAAACTAGCTCGGAGAAATATGATTGCAGAAGGTTTGTACTGAATTAATAATAGTAAAAACAATATGTTATGTACGACAAATGATATATAAAGGCTACAGAATATTACTCTCAATTTTTATACGCAAATAAATGACGTAGGCTTGTTGTTAATGACATATATTTTTCATGTAATTAATTCTGATTGTGTAGAAAATACATTGAGAAAATAGGAACAGCATCTCAGTCTCTGCTTATCAGAACGATAGCAGAAGTTTAGTGATAGGATGATGGGAGTAAAATGATAGACCATTCAGGAGCAAATCGTTATTTCTTATAGAATGCAAACAACAACAAAAATTCACGCGAATTTACCAATAATCTGATCAATAATATAGCAATTATGATAAACTGCTCCGTTAGAATTAGTCATTCGCAGTTAGGAAAAAATTGTATACTGAACTATCCGGTTTCCGTAACTCATTTTTTGAGAGTTAATTAACCATATAATTTTATGAAATGTTAAAGTTTTAAAATTTTTTAAGTTAAACTACTTTTTCTTATTTGATGAAAATATTATACATTTTAGGAGAATCAGTAGAACCATCAAAACCTCCCAAAATTGGCATCTACTCAGAATTCTATGAATTTTCTCGGAAGCAAATCAAACATTTCATGGAAATTTTTACAAAGTTAGCAATTAATTAGATTGACTAAAAATCTGGTAGTATTTGCTTCTTTTACATTAAAATTTCAATACGGATTTCTGAAATGAATCCGTTATTTGTAGAAACTTACTAAGCAGTAAATCCACTTGTTTAATATGTATTTATTGTACTGTAGATCTGTTGCACTAAAAAGTATTCATAAACTATTAAACTTTTAATTTTTCATTTTTTAATGAATTTGGCATTTTATGTAAATCCGCTATTCATTAAGTGACGAATGATCAAAAAAAGAAAATATCTATAAATTAATTCCTTTAAGCTTTTTAAAAATTAATCTAATATGACAGATGCCAGTATATTCTTAACCTATAGATATGATGAGGACCACGATAACTTCATTGATTTTGATGAACTGAAACGAATGATGGAAAAGTTAGGTGAAGCTCAAACGCACATCGCATTGAAAAACATGCTTAAGCTGGTAAGTTTAATTAAAGAAATTTTGCAGCTGACTTCTACTTGCTAAACTTGACTGCTACATTATATAAATTGAAATTAAAAAAATTAATCTGAAGATCAGAATAATTTTTAGATTATTGACTGCATCTGTTTTACTCAATAAATTTTGTTATAGTTTTATTAGCTTTCAAATTTACTATTTTTTTTAGATTGAAAGATCAATTTCTAGCAGTTTTATTATAGATTTAAGCTTTATGCAGCAACTTGAAGTACTTATTACATACTCAAACAAGTTGGTTTTTTTCTTTCCTTTCGGCTGTAGTACTTAATTTGCAAGCTATGTGTAGAAGCAGTCATAGAAAAATAGGCACAAAACAGATTAAATTTATAAATGTATGATGTATTTTATTTTTATGTTGACGAAGATCAAGATGGTAAAGTAAGTCTTCGTGAATTTATGCTCATTTTTCGATGTGCAGCATCTGGGCAGTTATCATGTGGCAAAGTTTTCAATGAATTAGCTGCATCAGTAGATGTAACCAAAGAAGGAGTACATGCAGCCGCCAATTTCTTTCAAGCTAAAGTTTGACTTTAAATTTTTATTACTTGAAATTACATTAACAGTGAAATAAAAATTTGTTAGAAAAATTTGATACTTCAGATTTCTAAGTTATCTAGTTAGCTCATTATGAATCAACTAATTATTTAATTGGGAGTAAATCTCTTGCTATTCATATTCTGATATTTTATTTGAAAGGTTTTAATTGTAGATTGAAGAGCAAACAAGATTGAGCAAATTTGAAGAAGAAATTCGAGCAGAACAAGAAGAAAGGAAACAACAAGAAGCTAAAAACAAAGAGCGTCGACGTCACTTTCTTGCTAATAAAGCTGCTTTTATATGAAAAAAGAAACAATAAATTTTTTACATACTTTTTTATTGCTTTTATTTCTGAACTTTCTATAATTAAAGTTTTTAATAATTTGAAGTCATTATATTGCACAAGTAATTAGCCACGAAATTAAAATATCAAATTTTAACAAATAATTTACCTTGTTCTTCCAAATAATGATCAGTTTTCATCATTCCACTCTGTCCAAAAAACTGACATGGAAGAAGAATTCATCGACCATATTCTGATGTTTATGTATATTTTACCCAAAAAAAGAGCACACTTTGTGTTTTGATAATTTTTCATGAAAAACACTATCAAAGCAAAAATGCATTCATTTATGGTAAGTTAAGAACAAACCAAAGTTTTTTGACACATTCTAAAAATATTGGAACTGTAATAAAGACTTTTAGAAATTATATTTATGAGCATCTGCGTATATTTACATGCAAAACGCAAATAAGTTGTTAGAGTGATGTTGACGTAACGCATAAATCGTCACAAACATGTTTATATTCCGATTTACATGATTTTGATTTTATATACAGGATAAGTAGGATTATGCACAAGCATGAAACAATTCATAAACATACGCAGTGGAACCCACGTTAATGCGTTGAATACACTTGGAGCGTAGAAAGGCACACATAACTGGACATTCTATGAAGACACTTTTAAAAGCAACGAAATTTTCCCTAATTAATTTGAACAGTAGTGATATTATTAAATAGCAATGGTATTATTTTCTGCGCGAAGTCTACTGCGTATACTGATCCCAACAATACTGCGGTTGTGACTGCAAATAATTTGATCATTTTGATATAAATTAATTTACAAATAAGACAAAAACAACCATATAAATCTCAGCTTAAAGGAACAAACTAATAAGATGCAACAAAAAAGATCTTAGTACGAAAGCCCTAAAGAGTATATAGTGTGATGATAACGATATAATGCTGCAAAAGTTTTAAGGCTTTGAAATTGAATTCAATTATTTGAATAAAAATGTTGAATTTTCCGCGAAGTTCCTATGCACATTTTCTAAGCATGTACACATTTGAATTTGGCTTGCAGTGAAAAGCATAATCTTTGCGAGATATTCAGATTACACAATTATAAATTTTTTATTTGAATTAATGCTTTTAGTGAGAGTGTTGGTAGCTGTGGTATAATTCCTTACTAATATTAAATTTATTTTCACTGCGGTCAGGCCAAGACATTTGTTAACTTTCAGTATTTTATATTTTTCAATGCCGCGCGAAGCTTGTCACTTTTGTCGACGTGCTAGAATTCGCCATAAAACAAAAAAGAAAAATCCAATATTTTGGCATCTAAATCGAAAATTAAGTCGCAAAAACTATCGTCAAATTATTGAGAGAAGTATTGAGAAATCGGTATGTTTGCACTCTTTATCTTCATGCTTTTAGTGAAAGTTTTGCTAGTTGTGGCATGATTTCTTGTTGTACTGTTCGTAGAAATTTTCAGTACCTTTTCGGGATCAGATTGAAATAATTGTGCCAGTATTTATAGGTACTTCTGTAAGAGTAAAAGATCTTCAGTCATCGGCCCCAGCCTTTCTATGCTTTTACATTCTTTTGCATTTTGTTTCAAATTTAACCCCATAATTATTTTGCAGGCTTTTGCATCAATGCATACTTCCAAAAATGTATGTGATGGACAAAATAATATGCCAGATAATTCTGCACTGAAAGATCTCGTTAACCTGATTAATAAAGATAAGGAAGTTGAAGGAGGTAATTGATATTTCGCTTAATAATTTTATACGCTTAATATTAAGTCTTACTATATTATGGTGCTGAGTAATAATCGTGAGATCTCATCATCCGCATTAGTTATTGGTTAATTTGCATATAGTAAGTAATCCAAACTTAATATTGTCATTAAAGTGATATGAAGTCCCAATAAAAGCTTCATTTCAAACTTCACTGCTTCATTGATTTCTGATTGTATTGAATGTTAGTTTGTATTATTTTTAACTTTTTCCTATTGATTCGATATCTATCAGAATTTATTTACTTGTTTGTTTATTTGTTTAATTGTTTATTTTTTTATTGTTTATCTTTTTGCTTGTTTATTCATTTATTTGTATATTTACTTATCTGTGCAAAATATATGCATATATATTCAAGAGGCAAACATTATTGAAGTTTTATGTAGTAGATAACATTTAGTTCATGTAAATTTTCAGTACCTTTTCGGGATCAGAGTGAAATAATTGTGCCAGAATCTATAGATACTTCTATAATAGTAAAAGATCTTCAGTCATCGACCGTAGCCTCTCACGAGAATGATTCCTCGAAACTGACAACGATGTCCAGTATGATCTCACCAGCAGAAAAAGTGGACTTAGCTCATTTCAAGGTACTTCTTTGTGATCCTTTCAAAGTTTGCTTACAAAAATTTCAAACAGATTTATTTCTTGCAGATATAAAGTATTTAGATTTCAGCTCTAAATAATGAGTCTCTTGTTTTCTGTGATGGTGTTAGCAATATAAACTTGAAGTGTTTAGTATCACTATATGCTAAAAAACCACAATCAAAGGTTTCGACAGTTTATTTTTAGCACTTCAGCGTCATGATGAAAAGAATTATATATTTCAAATGTATTGCAGATTCCTGAGTCGGTCTTACTGCAATGTAAGTATTATCTGTTGTCATTGACTACCGATGTCAGTTGAATTGGTATACTGATGATGCATGCAAAATGTATGTGACATGCTTTGTAATTTCAATTTAGGAGGTTTTGATATGTGATTCATCATCATTTAATTATAATTAGGCTAGAAATATGGTTAGAATGTTAGAAGTATGCAAGTTTAAAATTCGTATTATTTTTGTGATAATGAAAATGTTGCTTCAAAAAGCGAGTTCTGAATACTAAGGAGTGATTATGTATTGATTCTTTGCATTTTTTGATAAGGTGAAATAATATTTTGCTAATTTTTTTCACGCATATTTTTTATGAAATTTATAGTATGGTATGTGTCATGATCTATCTAAATTGAAGAATGTTAAACTGCTTGATCTAGCACAATAAAATTTCTTGATGTGACTTATTAAAAATTTGATTGAGTCGTAACTTAGCAAAAATTAAACTGGAAATTGGACTGCGGTGTATTTTGCAGAGGTATTGTCTCTCTCAATTTAGATTTTAAATCTTTCAATTTCTACCTTATCTGATTATTCCGGTGCCAAGGAGTGATTATGTATTGATTCTTTTCATTTTTCTGCAGCAATAAGGATCTACAAAATAATTACGAATATTTGTCAGTTATTTTATTGACATTTTGTGAAAAACAAAGTGCTTTTTGTCCATTGGCTTGTGTCTGTTGCAGATAAATGTCTGCAATCAAAATTTTGAGAATAAGAACTTTTCATTAAACATTCATATCTTTCAGCTTCATATACTGCAGGACTGAACACATAATAGTTCTATTAATGATCAGTAAATAACATTCATCATATTACGAAGGAAATGCTGCAATTTGAATTCTGATTTGAAAGTTTTAAGTGAGCAAAGTGAAAAGATGTAGTAGGCAGGGTATAGCAAATTGAATCAGCATCGCACATAGCAAGTTCGAGATTCTTTTTCTGAAGCATTACACGGGGAATCTTCATCTTCATCAATAAATCGATGAGGTCTGATAATCCGCCTTCGTCGAATTTGTTTACCCTCTCCGCAAGTTACAGAACATGGCGACCAAGTTGACCATGGTTTGATATGACAGTTCCGGATAGCTAAAATTTTATTACAATGAATACAAAATAACACATCTCCCAACTACCATAAAGTCTTTGAAATACCAACAATTTAAACTCCTACAGGAATAAAAAATCTGGAAAGTGCGGTTATTTAAGTACATTTTGTATATTTACTTATACAGTATGGCAGCAAACAGCCTTTTCACACTTATCAATAGTTTACTTATCAACTGAAACTACAAATTGAAAAGTTTTAATAGCCGTTATAAATATTCACCACAAGGTCTCAATTCACAGCGTCGTTCCTGTACCATGTGTTCAGGACATGAACGACCACCATTTCTTGGAAATATCTGAGAATAAATCAAATTCAGTTAAAATTTACCACATTTTATCATATTCTACAACTTAATGAAAAATAAAATGAAAATGGACTTTGAAATCACAAATGTTCTTAATTACAACTATATAAATAATTTTCTCTGCATCTATTAATTGCATATAACAAAAAATTCTTGCTTCTATCTGTCGCGATCGTTGACGTTTGCCTGAACCACAAGAAGCTGAACAATTTCCCCACGGTGTCCACTCGGATATCACACAATCCACTGGTGGTCCACCATCCCTTACTTGATCAACACCAAATTCATTAATTAACTGATGACCCGGCACTGAATAATCAAGCATCAGATAAATATTATATATAAGTATTATTTCTTACTCCATCTCGAATACGTGAATAAAAGATTTGAAAGTATATTTTTGCGCACTTAAAATTAAACATCAATGAAATCTAAATTTAAAAAAATGCTAGGAATCTATAATATATACTAACCAACTTCTCCTATAGGACTCTCGTAACCCTCCAGACACATTCGTTTGCATTCATCTTCAGTTTCAAATTGATTTCGATTACCTTTGCAACCCGTATAGATAAATCTTTCGCACTGCTTTAACTTTGAATTATACCAATAACGAGGGAAAGTTCCAGCGCACTGTCCTTCTTGCTTATCTTCCATGCATATTTCTAAGCAGTCATAAAAATATCAGTGCGGTAGAATGACTATTTGAAATCTTACATTCAATATTGCTGAAAATTACAGTAGAAAATGCATCCTTTTAAGCATAGTTTTCATCTAAAAATTCAGATCGCATTTAATGATTACATGAGATAGAAAATTTTCATCAGTCATTCAAGGGAATCTGATTATACAATATATTACATGCACTACTACATTCTACGTTTCAAGAACTTATTTACAATTAAGATAAAAAATGCTTCTTGAGTAAGAACAAAATATAGCGATTATAAAACTGCACACCTTCGGAGTGAGCACTGAGCAACCGCCGGCATGTCTGTAATTGGCACTTTTCTTTTTCTAATAAATTGACTTTAGAGCAACGTTCTTCGTATTCAGCATAGAAAAGCAAACGTGTACGTACGTGCACTCCCTCATCACATGAGGCACTGCAAGGTGACCAGTCACTCCACGATGTAGCTTGACAAAGCGGATCTGGTTTTATCGAGCAATCATCTCCATTTTCGCCTAGTAATACTTTTCTCATTTTTTTTTCACTTAAACTAAATTTTCATCTTACAAACTCAAAATATATTTTATATCTTCAGTCTTCCTGTGTTCTTCTCTTCTAAATTGGAGTGTTTCTCGAAATGACCATATTTGATCGCTACATTTTACAAATACTTATCAACATCAGTTTAGATTATCCTGTTTTATCTTTCTATATATTACTGAAAAGAGCTATGCTCAAAAAGATGAAATGTAGAATTTGATGAGTATTTAGCTCGGAACAAAATGAATAATACTTAAGAGTATAGATTAAAAGTGTATGCCTCAACTGAGTAACATATCTAAATTCAGCTTAAGCTTAATATGGGCCAATATGTAAAGCAGCTGAGGCATGCAAAACATCTCACCAGTGCATGCATTTTTTTGAGTTAATTCAATATTTGGACATGTATCGAAACTAGAACTATGCTCTTTGAAAGTTCTTGATCTTGATCTCAACCCTTTACCACATGTTACACTGCACTCCGTCCATGATGACCAACTACTAACTGAACATTTCGAGTTGAAAGCATCAGAATCTGAAATTTATTTTTGCAGAACATTCTTATTTGTTGTTAGCTATGGATGAATGAAACGAAATTCAACTCCAATATCTACCATTCAATAAAAGTAATCCACTAAATTTTATTTCAAGACTGTAATATACCTTGACATTCGCTTATTTTTGCATTGCAAAATTGTCTTTCAATGGTTTGGCGATGACATCTGAACATCTGTGCCTTTATTGGAAAAACGTAAACACGTGAACGCATACGAATACCTTTTCCACAAGTTGCAGAACATAATGACCATGGCTCCCAATTTGTAACCATACATTCCCCTATAAAATAATATTTGGAAAAATTTTTGCTCTCACATCTTTCTTACTTTATAAGCAAAATATACTTGCATTTTCATTTATTTTGTTATTGCTGATAATATGATGTATTCTTAAAGTAAACTTCGTTGCAAATTTATGCAAATTTCTCAACTAGTTGTTTTTTTAATTGACACAAAAATATATAAGGAAAAAATTTACTTCGATCTTTATATTCTTCATCTTCACTGGTATTCGTAGCATTGTATGCCGTGTTCTGATATTCTTCTATTGTTTTACATTCTGATTTTGTCACTGCTTTTCTAGTTAGCTTCAGTCGAGCTAACGGTGCAATAACATCACTATCTGCATTATAAAAGGGCGATCTTACATCCAATTTCGTTGTTATTGGATGAATTGGAATGCGTGGCTCAGCTGGATTGTTTGGCGACTAAATGTTGTGCTGCTGATTCTAATTTTTCGACACTATTCAAAATATTTAGAAAATATGCTGAGCTTTGATCTTAGGCTTTATTTTCATACTAATTTCAAATCATATGCTGTTAAAATGTGCATCAAACTGACTTTAATTTTTTAATCCTTCAAAAAAGTTTATCAACTTCATGAGGAAAGGGAAAAAGTTTTCATTTATTTTTCATGTAGAATTATTGAAAAACAGATGATATTGTGCGTAATGTATTTTACATTTATAATCATAACAATATACCTTTGAAATCTATCAACTATAAGTCAATTTATTGAAATTAAAAAAGATAACAACGTTAAATGTACCATATAGGTTGGTCCATTATCAGTACCAGCATCAAAAGGTAGTAACTCAAAAGTTCGCTGTGTCACCCACGTACAGTCAGGCAAGCACAAATTGACAGATGATATTCCAACGCACCAGTCTGGTGAAGGTCCAAACATAGCTGCTAATGAAGCAAAATGATGATACCTAAAAATTTAAAGTTAAATACATAAATTAAATGATAGCATAGGTTTATGCATCATTATATTTTGATGCTTTTGAAGGTATTCAGTCCATAATTTGTAATATCTTACTTATTTACTATAAATGAACTAGTTGTCCTTCCCTGTACTTCTGGGTACCACAAACCTTTGATTTTCATCAAAGTACGGATCTCTTTAGCCTAAAAAGCTTATTCAGTTATTGTAATAATTAATTTATTTTCATCTTTCAAGTAAATGATTCTTATATATTATAATCCATGAAACCCGATCACATATATGTTAGTTTCAATATTTTAAAATTAAATTGTGTTATCATTCTGAAGCAAAAATTAATGCGTAACAATTATCAATTAAAAATAATCAGTAAAACATACGTTTGCTCTCATTTCTTGTTCACCTTTGAAAGTATTACCCCATTCAGCAATTTCTTTCATACCATCTGTTGCAATTGTGCCAAACTTCCACATTGTATAATTACCACTGTGGCTAGCCCCAAGCATATCCGTAAAATGCGTCAAATGTTCTACTAAAATATATCCATGAATTTGCAATAAAGCAAAATTTCAGTACTAAGTGTTATCATAAATATTAAGCTTGTCAAATATATTTTTTAAACTAATCTTGGAATAATTCTAATGACCAGCAAATCACGGTAATTTTAGCTGAAATAAAATTAGACAAACTATTTACATATCATTCTTACTTTCAAAAAGAAGAAGAAATTCTAAAATAAATTAGAAAAGCAATCTGAAGTTGAACTAACGAACAAGAAGGATAATCCTTTGGATGTGTATCTCTCGACCAAAGGCCGACAAATTCCAAATCGTACTTTGCCTCATCGCATGCACAACATTCCATACTGTTCTCGTCAGCTATCAGTGCTTTTTTATATCCCTCTAAACTTGAAAATGCAATTGTTTTACTTCTTCATATGCACTCTAGTCTTCCTTTTCCATGATGAAGCATGACAACACATACTAGATCAAACAGTTAATCATAAGTTCAATTTAAAGCAACTAACTGAAATGAATTATGAGCTAATTTCGTACTTAAATATTACTAGTCATTCATGTTTCATTATATATTAAATTACACGTAAGAAAGTGGAACCAGCCTTTAATACAAAACTTCTTTGTCAGTGGCCCATCATCACCATACCAAACTTTTCGAGAAGTGATTACAGAAGCTCGAAAATAAACGCATCCTTTTTCTGATGTGTCAGGTGCATGCCACAATACGTGTACAGATGTTTTTGGTCTCAAATTCGAGTGTGATACACCAGCTTTACGACAATTTGGTGCAATACGTGCTTCTCCTTTTCGTCCTTGGAGCTATATAAAAGCATTTAATTATGTTAACTGCAAAACTTTTGTATTACTTCGGTATTTAAAAACTTGTCATTGTTTAAAATGAAAAGTTTTTTAAAATAAAGTTGCACTACTACTTAAACTTGTGCACTGATAATGCATATTATAACGAAATAAAAATTCTTAACATTCTATTCCATACATTCAGAAATTATTTATTACTAATAAATTCTATTACATAAAAGTGTTTTCTATCATTCAGAAAATGGCATTCATAACTTAGGTTTCAAAAAAGTATTTAACAATTACATCAAATTTTCCAGCATATTCACCATTTTCAAATTGTGCATATATTCCAAATCCACGAAATGCTTGTACTGTGAATTTCGTTCTCCATCCTCGAAGTTTTACTGCAGTTTTAAATTTAACATGCAAAGTTCAAAACTAAATGAAAACAGCTTAATTAGTATGTGATGTATCTGAATTAAAAATTTCGCACAATTATGAGCTAACTTCCATCTGATTAAATTTGACTTAATTCATTTAAAAAAAACAGTTTAAATTTGGTTTAATTCATAGAAATGTAGAAAAACTTCAATTTTTTTAACATAACAATATGATTCATACCAATGTAACTTTCGCCAGGTGTATAACCATCTGGATTTAAATCAGAAGTATTTGTAGCACTGGATATTTCAATTACAAAACCACCGCTGCCTTTAGTTTTTGCTTCTTTTGCTTCATACAATTTTCGATTACACTTGTCTCCAGTAGCTGTGGAAACTAACAGTAAGCAATATAATAACAAAAACTGCATTCGTTTTTATATACTGAATACTTGACGTCAAATAAATACTTCTTTGCAACTTGCTTTCCACTCTGAAATATGCCAATTTTTTTAAAAAATTTTTTAGCTACTATTTAACTATATAATGGTTGTAAAATAGCAAAAACTTGAAAAATATTAGGAACAGTAATAATGAAAAATTTGAATTATTTATTCACAAATAAATAGCATTATTAGAGAAGTAGTTTGCAATTACTTAATAGGTTGCCATTTTTCAATAACTATAATCCTCATTACTCAAAAAAATCAAGTTATTGATTAATTTCCTATTTTTACTAGGTTAGACTAACTTTTGCAGTATTCTAGCAATGAAATGTTAAGATATAGGTCTAAGTGAAAGAGAAGCAGTTGTCTTATAATAAATGAAGGTAGTAGTAATGAAATGATTGTGATAAGAAACACCACTAAACAAAATCTTTTCAACTTCATTTATCACCAGGACTTGGCATTTCCAACTATAATTGTCTGGCACACTTTCACCACAACTTTTTTCATTTTCATATCATTGAATGATATCGTCTGCAACAACTAATAAATTGAACAAATATACCATTCAAAAAGATTGCAAACAGTAGTCAACTATTGTTTTTTGTACACTATACGTTTACTAGTTATCATTATTTCCAAATAAGCATGTTCCCTACATAAATTACTTTACACAAATTTTACATCGAAGGACAACTCATATCAGAAAATGAAAGCTGTCAGCTATTGCTTTGAGCACGAATTACTATATAGTAGATAGGTTGTTTAAAGTGATTTCATATCTCTTATAAGCTATTACAGTTCTGTCTCATTTTTAACTACAGAGATTATGATTTATTAGTATTAAACATTTGAGTTGACGCATTCACCATTATTTTGAGCAGTGGACAGTTTTCTACAAGCACACTATATCTTTCACATATTTTGAAAAGTGTGAAAATTCTCTTCAAATCGCAGTTATTTAAAACAAAACTCTAAAATTATCAGTAGTGCTTTGCTGTTTTCATAGAACAGAATGTTTTGCATTTATTAAAAATTCCACCAAATGCATTATGTTTGATAACAGGATATTATTATCATTGCAACATTTGTGATCTAACGTTTTTAGCAGTATTAAAGGAAGCTTTTTCTTACAATTTAAAATTATTAATGTGTGCTAAGTTTTTTCAAATTTGTAGTGAGAATTTTGGCGCCTCTAGAGAAATCAATCGGACTATGAGTGTGTGACAACGTTTTATATTCTTTGCCTGGAAAAAGACTACCTTGCAAGCATGAATTTCTTTCATTATGATTTGAGCTTCTTGGCGTGAGTAAAGGCCACTGCAAGTGCTAGCGTCCGCATTCTTAGGCAAGCAATCTGCCATATATTCACGTTTATTTCAGCAAATGCGAGTAACTTATGCGCATTTTAACGTCAAGCATTACGATGAGAGACGTATACTTACACATCACAAGTATATAAATAAACACGTGCTAAAAGTTCACTTACAATCTAAAGTCAATTTTTTGAAATTTATATTTTTTTATATTTGTAATAGCACTATGTCATGCATCGAAGATCGTACTTCTGAATCTGAAAGTACAATCAATTAATCTGCGTTAATGCTTTGCTACACTGAGCAATAAAATTTGTATAGTTGGTTAAAGAAAAAGCAGCTGCTTCTGAAAAGAAAACTGCACACTCCTTTGCTTTGTTATAACAATGTAAGGTATGACGTAAAGCAAAGTAATTAATACCTGTCACGTTCAGTTTCACATGAAAACAACATATGCAACTAACTATAAGTGAACAATTTTGCATTCTACTTTTAATCAATAAATTGCACAAAAATATAAACAATTAAATTGTAAGAATTTTATCTTTAATATAAAATGTAAGCGACTAATTTTTGGAAACGAAAATTGCAATATTTGATTAAAAAAAAATGTGTAACGTTTATTATTAATTTTACACATTAATTGGATAAATTTTAAAATACATATTTGTTAATCATTTTATGCACGTTCACATACAGAAATATTCTTTTAAATTCTTTTCGCATTTTTTTTTGGAATGAAAATTTCCAGAAGTTTATTATCTGAAAAAAATTTTTCGGTGTTAAATATTTCAACAAATACAATTGCTATGCAATATATTCTTACTGCTAATGCAGCTGAAAACAGAATTTCTGATTTGTTATTGTCAGAAGTAGCTGAAAGTTAACAACACGCAAAGGACGCACTACTTATCCACTTATTTGTATGTACTGTACGGATGTTATATCAGAAACATGCATGGCAAGTTAGTAAATGTAGAACACGAGTTGCAAGGACACTTATATCTGCAAGATAATTCTAAAGGTATGCATGTTCTTAGCAAAGATTACTTGTGTTATATTGCTAACTTGTCAACTTTCTTAATTACCGAAATTCCCAATTTATAGTAGCGCTGATCATATGTTTATATAATCGAAATATTTTAATTAGCAACATTTATTTAACATAAATTCCGTCACATCTGCTATAATTATCATTTTTTGAAAAACAGTTGTATTTGTTATCCTTCAATGTCACTGTGCTTCATCAAAAATGTTTTTGTTATTTTGTTATTTTATTTATTTGTACTGTTAGAAATATGAAATATGCACAGCTTGTAGCATAATGCACAATATACTTAAGAATTTTTTTCCGATGTATTGCTAAAATTGTTTCATTTTAAGAATGCATAAAATTTTGGATTTAATGTTTGTCAAAAACACTTATCCAAGAATTCTCCAGCATAATCTGATCCAGATACTTTACGTCATGAAATCTGCGCAAGTCATTAATTATTAAATAGTAAGATTGTTATTTATCATTCTTTTATTATTTTTGACTTTCTCCTTTGCACGTTAATTATTAATTTATTTTTGTTTACAAAGAAGCTTAGAAATGGAGCAAAACATTAGAATATGTCACATAATTTTTGATTATTGCATACCATTTTTAACACAGACTGAAACATTGAGAAGAATAGTAAATCCATAGGTTGACATCATTAAATCGATTCCTACTGCCATCATTTCTTGTGTTACACTGAATAGTAGATATTTAGTAAGACAAAATGCGTCGGTGCTTGATAGTAAGGTGTGTAGAGATGATAGATTTGTGTTGTATGAAAGAATAATTGTAGAAGGCCTGATTGTGTTTATCTATTTGAAAGCTTTACCAAGCATTATCAGTCTTTTAATTTCTTTAAAAAATTGTAGTTGTGAATTTAAATCAACAGAAGCATTCAAAAATCGAAGTCAATGAGTATGTCAAGTGATAACGATTTGATGCAGCTTGCAAAAGTAGTCATGGTTGAGGTTTCATTTTTTTCCTTTTTGAAAATTTAAATTTTTATATCATGAAATTTATTAGACAAGTTTAAAATTTAAAAATAATCAAAACAAGCAATTTTTTGTTGACAAAATTTAATTGTTATAATAGTAGATGGTAAGAAAGATTCATTAATTTAAAATATATTACTCTGCAGAGCAGCACAATGATAGTATTCATTTAATATGGACATGGGTATTAAAGTTTATAGTCGTTTATTATCAACATTTCCAAAAATCATGTTGATAATGGTTCAAACATTTCTATCTTACAACACTGTATAACTGATCATTTATTTTTATCAGGAAATAACCATGCTTTTTTGCTATTCTTTGAATAATTTTTAATTTGCTCACAAATGGATATTATGGCTTTTCTTCATTTTCAAACAAAAACAAACAATTTTTAATCATTTCGTTTACGTCTCAAGTTGATTCCGAATATTACTTATGGATAGAAACTATATCACGAAAGTGAAGAAATAGAAGCAAAAATACTGGAATTATTGTAGGAGAACAAGGACGAAGCCAGCAAAGACGCAAATACGAATAGCTTCACGAAAATTAGAAAGAACGAAAAAGTAATTCATTCTAATTCACTGATTACCGTTGAACAGTGTTGGAGTGTACTTTTTCAAGTTCATATAGTGCTATAAGAAAAGCATCTAGTGCTAATCTCATTGCATGCATAAAAACTAATATTTAACTTTGAAAGCGTTTATCAAGATTATTGAGCAAACAATGGTTTTTTTCAAAAATAATTCGTTCATTTCTGATGATTGTAACATTGACCTTATCCATAAAGATTTTATGTTTTGTAACATTGATCTACCCACAAAATTCTATTGTTTTCATACATCTTTGCTCATAGTTTCAATATCGAGAATTTTTTGGTGTATTATAAAAGATTAAGGTCTATTTCATGACAGTAAAATTTGTTCCTGGCATGAAATAGCTGCTTCAGAACGAGAATGAGTTAAGTTTATATTTCAGAAGGAGTCCGAAGTGAGCAAAAGATTATCTCGCGTGAAAAAATTTGAAGAGAAACGTCGTCTTAAGTGGGAAGAAGAGCAATCAAAAAAGCCCATACTTGAAAAAGGTGAATTTAGTTGTTGTTATTACTTTTTAACGAAAAAAAAGACCACTTGCAGATGTCAGTACCAAGGATTTTTGATTTCCCATGACAAATATGATAGTCATTTAATTATTATTTATAGGTATACGAGGCAAAGTAAAATGGTATAACGTTTCCTTTCGATATGGATTTATTTCACGTGATGATAATAAAGATCGTGACGTATTCGTGCACCAGGTGAGTTGCAATGCTGATTGAAAAATAAAGAAAAACGAATTAATGGCTTGTTTTATTTATTGTAGATAGAATAATACAGCTGATAGATTTACGGTGTAAATAGGAAATATTAGTTTATAATCAAAATATTTTTAGATGGCAATTGCTAAATCCCGGACCACGAAGCAGTACTTGCGTTCACTTGCAGATGGTGAAGCTGTCCTTTTTGATCTTGTTCAAGGAAAGAAAGGACCAGAAGCAGCTAACGTTACTGGACCAAATGGTGAAGAGGTATTACTTCAAATCCGCTCACTAAAATACTTTCTTATTCGTTACAATTTTAATTTTATTTTGTTATTGATTAGTAAAAATTTTCGAGTTTGGACTTCTGAAGTTCAATTTTATTTATTGAGTTTCTGTTATATTTTGAATTATATTAGCCAGCTTTTGTTACAGGTTCGTGGAAATAGGCATTGCGTTTTGCTATTTGGTAATTTCCGTAATCGTTTATCTAATAATAATCGCAAGACTTCTCACAAAATAATTAATTGTAAGTGAGTCAAATGCGCATTTTGTGGTTATTATAACTGATGAATGAATCATAGAAACTTTTGGTAATATTTGGCACTTCCTAAAAGTATATCATTTTTAAACATGGAGTAACTGCTTGAAAAAGCATGAAAAAAACCACTTTTTTGATTTACAAAATTTTACAGTGACAACGCTTGCTTGTATTTGTCAGTGAAAAAATATTTTTGTAGATTATCATCTATTAGACGATGAAGACAAGAAACAAAATAATATTGATGTGGGGATGCAAGTTCCAGATCAAAATCAAGATCAAGAAAGTTAGCGATGTCTTTACAATTCTATCACTTTAAATTTATTAATGTTTGATAAAAAAGGATCAAATTTGTTCAGTAACTTTGCAAAAGATATTGCAATTGCTTTTAGCAACAGTTGAAAAGATTTTTTTTTTCATGAGAAAAGTCACGAAATATGCTAAAGTAATACAGATATATTAGAAATTTGATTATTAAAATATTCTTTCAAGCTCGTGCAATCAAGAAATCACATGGTCGAAAAGGAAAGAAAAAAGCCCATCTTAAAACTGATTCAAGTCATGATCAAAATGATAATGACATTGAAATCAAGGAGACAATCCACACGATGGAAAAGCTGGTCATCCAAGAAAGAGAGGTAATTTGATTTTCTAAATTTAGAACTTGAATGATCTATTTGTTGGTTCAATTCAAAGGACAGTAATGTATATTTTATAATGCTGTAAATTTGTTTGTATTGAGTGTGCATTCAGATAGTGGAATGAGTCTTTGATTATGGTATGCTAGAGATGCAAGCCATTTACATGTTGATGCATAAAACAAACCTAAAACTCGTGGTGTTGCTATGGATCAGTGAAAGCTCAATAAAGATGGGAAGTGCATGAGTACGTAAATGTTTATCGTTTGGAAATGACTGAAAATTTTGATTGTTTTAAGATTTAACACGTTTTTATTGAATAAGAGAAAGATTTTACAATTGTTTGTTTGGAGTTACCATTGTTCATGTGTATTTGATTTTGCTAATATGTTGTTTTATTTATTCTCAGTCAATTTTTTGTTTGTATTCTTGTTTGAAGAATCATTTGTTCTAATTTTATGCTTGCATATTTGGTAATGATAAATAAACTTTGTTACTGAATTAAAACAATATATGGAGAGTTATTAAATTGTGAGAAAACTACGTAAAGAGATGAAAACCTGGGAGAAAAACACCATAAAAACTTGAGCAAACTGAGTTGTATTACAACAAATAAAGAAAGGAAATGAATTCAGAATAAAAGGAAATATACAGGTAAGTGTTATAGTAATATAAATGGATTAGAGAGGAGAGCGTAAATGTTTATCGTTTGGAGATGACAGAATATGTCTGATAGATTAGGTTCACAACAAGAATTATACTACCTACGTCGGCCTCCAAAACAGATGTGCACATTGCACGATGCAAGCTGTATCCTAAAAGCAGTGAGGTTAGATTACTTCTAAGCAGAAATAATAGATGCAATTTGAAGAGAAACTCAAAAATAAATATTACATTTTTGACTTTAACCAAAATCAAATTACCAAACCTGAATGATATCTAAGAAGAGAAATTGATCTAGTAATTCTATGCAATTGTTTACTGTTACAGTGCTGCATTGAGGCTATAATACAGTAATTAATTATGAAAATTTTGAAGTGTATAATAGCAGTATAGAGTCAAAAAAACGCATTTTTATTCATGTTTCTGGGATTTTTTTGCATTCATTCAAGGAAATAGAACTGTAAATGTCTGTAAGAGTTTCTAAAAGTAATTGTAAAACTTAGTCAACAAAATACTTGGCACGTTATTATTACGTAATTTTTATCATAATGAAATTAATTTTGATCAATTACTGAATTGAATAGACTTACTCCTTCAGAAGTACAAGTACATGACAAGCAGGGTGAAATACGTTTCGTTCGACCACGTTCTATATTAGTATTGAAGACAGAACAAACCGCTGAAACTTTCAGAGTGATTATTAGAAGAAAATTAGCGTTTGGCTAGTATCAAAGAAAAGTGCAAAAAAATGTCAGAAGCATAAGATAAGTTTCATGACAATTTCTGTATAGTATCATCAATTATCAATAGTCATCAATCAATTAGTAAAAAATGTAAAAATGTTTAAAAATTTGAAAGCTTATTACAGGAATTAAAATTACAGCGAATGAGAACTAACGATTATCTATCCATCGAGTCAAGTTAATATGTTTAAAGTGAGTGCACGGAATAGGAGCGTTTCTGAAAATCATAAAAATAGAAATTATTTTAAAGAAATAAATCAAAATGATTACTTTTATGTAATATTTTATGTCTTTTGAAATAAGTGAGACGATGATTTCATGCATCAAACACTAATTTTCTTCTAATAATCACTTATAAAAGAATCTGTTATTCTTTTTCAAGAAAAAAAATGTGTTGAAATCCGATACAATATCAAAAATTCATTTATAAAAATATGGTGTTGAATTCATTATAATAATAAACTAGAACATTACTTATTAATTATTGAACATTTTGTTTTTTCCTACTTGAAAATCATATAGTGCTACAGCCTTAAGAAAATTCAGTTGCAAAAGTATGAAGAAAATGCTGCGAATTCAAAATAAATAGACTTGTTGAGATGATGTAGCAAGTGTTTAAATAATGATAATGATAAGCAAAAATTACACAAGTTTGTCCGGTAGCAAAAAAGCATTCGGTTGTACACTTTCCAACATATGGCTATTCGCGCACAAAAGTGAACTCAATGTTACTTTCCGAATTTCATTTAATTGCTCTAAAGTACATGTAAGAATGAATTCATCCATCAATCGAACTATGTCTTAATTTACTTTCAAAATATAGGAAGAATCATTAGATATTCAGTTTATGAAGAAAGATGACTTTTTCAGTAATTTAGATTTATTTCATAAAGTGTAGATACTGCATCAAATAATGCTCTATACCAATATTTACTTTTAAATATTATAAATTTTACAATCGAATAATCTTTGCGAACTTTGTCAAGCTCAATTAAAGTTGCTAATTGTACGAGAATGTGCTCACTGAGCACAATAATTTCTCTTAATCTATAATAATTTATAACTGTTACGTTTTTTGACCTCGAGAAAAACGTGTTGCTTGCTGATCGTTTTCATAATAAAACCGATCACATTTTTTGATTCGTTTAAACTGCTCCGCAATAATGCAAGCCATTGTTGGCGCTAGCAAAGCACCTATTGAAAAATACATTCTTTAATAAAGTAAATTAATGTTTTTATTAATCAATTATCAATATTATTTTGCTTGTTTATCATGAAATTTTAGTATTTTTGACAAGAAAATTTCATAAATTTGTCAATTTTATTGTAGTTTGCGTGTTTTATTTATTAATATTGCTCACCAGGCATGGATTTTTCGCACAATAGTCCCGGAAATAAGTCAATATCATCTACACTTTTATAAACACTTTTTAACGCTTCTACAGCTGATTCACTCATTTCCCCAAATAAATCATCAAAATCTTTTGCTGTCTGCATGCCACACAATTCTCTGAATTTATATCAAATATTTTCATTTAGTCCAATGCAAACTTTCATAGAATAATTTATTAAATTAAAAAGGTATCGTAAAATTTTGAATGAATACTTTTAATTTTGCCTCCTCAAAATATAATAATGACATATTTTCACAAAATGCATACTTAATCCTTTTAATTAATCTGTCTTTTGAGATTTAGAATTAATAAAATGTACCGAAAGGCATTGTAAGGCTGTACGCCATGATCACGTGCTCTCAATATATTCAAACTAACAAGATCCATTCCAGAAAGTGGTTCACCACGTCGACCAAACAGATGATTTCTCAGGGCAGTAGTAACATGCCTATCAAACGCCATTGCAGGAGTGCCAAGGAGACCAACAAGTAATGAATCAATGCTACCTTACATGCAAATATTTTCAAAATATAAATTAATGAATAAATATTAAATGCACAATAAAAATAAATTATTTAAATTCATTTGGGCTTAGATTAACAGTTTCAATAAAATTCAAACAATAAATATAGATAATCTCAAAGCTAACAATTCTCATCCACAGTACAATAATTTTAGCAATCCTGTATAATAAATATAATTTATTGTCTAAAAAGTAACAAAATCTAAATGACCTCGTTTGCCATCATAAATAGCTCCAACATAATTGAAGTTATTTACTAAATCGACTGGTTCAGTGAAATTTTGATATGAAGGATTTAATCGAGAAAACACTCGACTAACTAAAGTGTGACCAAAACGAAACGCTGCTGTTGCAAAAGGATGAGATATCGATGCATCGCAAGTCTCATCATATCCTATACAAGTACTGCTTTCAATAAATTTTAATTCTTAGACTTCAGTAAAATATGGCACAGAAAACGAAAATTTAATCACTCTCATCTGGTTTGCATGAAAATCAGAAGACAGAACTTGGATATGAGCAAATTCTGCTGCTATCTCTCCAGACAAAAAATATTAACTTCATGGAGAAAGTTATGATTAGCAATAAACAAAGTAAGCTTTGAGTAAAACTGCTTCAAAAACATGGAGTAATTCTATCATTTGTTTTGATTATTTTTTCAAGATTTACAAGGAAAATTGATGCACCATAATAAGATTAACTCGAAACTTATTGAATTTGAGCAAGAAAATTGTCAAGTTAAAAGTAGTTCTGTTGTTAGTAAACAGTAGTTTAGTTCTCTTACTAGAAGTGCACATGTAGATTAATTTATTTACTGATACCAAACATACCATGAAAGTAATCAGTTTTGGCAGTATTTAAGTTATATTTTTGCATTAATCGATCTCCTAGTAATAAAGGAAGATATTCATTATAGGTGATATGAGCAAATTCTGCTGCTACAATTCTTCGTGTTTCCTGAAAAAAAAGAAGACAACAGGAAAATTTTATTTGCAAATATAATTATAAATATCATGGATTCAATGTTAAAAATTTTGATAACTAATAATTATTTTAAATCGTTTAAAATGAAGAATGAATAACTTGATATATGCGTTCATCATCCCATGATGGATTCAGTTCTTCAAGTTTACGAGCTATTCGATTATGTTCTCGTAAAAATATGTTATGCATTGAAGTCAATCCTGGTTGATGACTATTTCGTTCGTCACCTGCTACAAAACAAGGAAACTGTGGTGAAGAACGACAATCTTGTTCTTGGTCCCCTTGTGGCAAAGCTTCACTGCAAGCAAACTTAAATTTTTTACTTCTCTCATAGCGCATACTTTTGTTGAGATTAAGCTATATCCAAAAATAAAAGTTTATAATCAAAAGACTGTAATCAAGATATTTTAAGTTTACCACTACTTACGAATTAAATACTCCAAGATTAGTACTATTTAAGCGTCCGCCAGAGAATGCCCGTAACTCTTTTGCTTCACAATCTGTTGAGCCGTAAATAACAGAACCATCCAGATAAGGTGTCAGCTGCAAGAATATCATTGCTAAAAATATAATGAGTTACATATCGAACCAAACATTTTCAGTAAATTTCTTTATAGTTATAAATATACAATGATTGTGCCTGATAAATTGCTACTTTAAAGTAAAAACTAAACCTGATTGATTTGATTCCTGTAGCCAAGGTTCAACTGACCAAGAAGTGACCGAGCGAAAGGTAAGCATCGTCGTTCACCATTTTCATCATGGGTTGGAAAATGTGGATCTCCAGCAGGTACTGGTAATGGCATACAATGTATCGAAAGAGTTGCTTGTGAATCACATCGAGTGCAATTCAAAATCTCGTCATCTGGGCCTTCAATTTAAATTTGTAGCAGTAAAAAAATGAAAATTTGATCCACTCTTTTTCTTGAAAATTGTCATGGAAAAGTTATTAGCAAAGTTGAAAATGAGTTATTTTACTTGGTATTAATCAATGAACCAAATTAACTTATTTCAAATAATTATAATCGCTACTCATTTATTAATATTTTCATGTTAAAATGAAGTTAAATTGTTTTTTTTTTTAAATTAAAACTACTATCTTTGTACATTATCATGATATATTATTAACAGCGCTATCAGAGTTTTCAAGATTTTCTTCTATTTCTATGAAAAATAGCATGTTCTGCAGTACTTATCAGTTATTACTGAAAATGTGATAGTTTTATTTGTTTGAAATAGATGAAAAATGAACAAAATGAAGAATGTCTCGTAACAATTTTTTCTTTATTGACAGATTTGTCGAAAATGAAATCACATCAAATTTTTTACAATTTAATGCTAATATAAGTTTCTCAATATCTTTTAGCTAAATTGAAATGCAAGAAAAAAACTATTTCAATTTGAATTACTGTTTGGATCTAAGAATGCTATTGATAGATATTATATAAACGTGTTAATTTGTTGTATTACCGCGCTCAACTGGTGAATGTGTCAATTCATGGTCGAGAATTTGCCCGAATTGCATTATCATATGACTATACTTTTGATGAAGAATAGGTAAGTCAAAATGTACCAAATTCGATATTGTACGTGCAGATGGTAACAATTCACCTGTTACCGATTTCGCTCGCGGTTTATCAATTCCTTAAAAATTTACCGGTATACAAAAAGAATAAGACGACATTTTAAAAAACTGTCTTTTGCTTTAACCTAAAAAACGTCTAGAATGATTTTTACAATATTATTCCTAGCAGATAAAAACCTGGATGCTTTTAGTAATATTACCATTGCTGTTCAACAAAATATATCAAAGGATCATTATGATCTGTATGAAAACTTGCTCACTTCAAAAATTTTGCAGCTTTGAATCATTGCAAAGTGTTTTTTTTCTTACTTTTTCTGGTGAATAACTTACTAACCATCTTCATAAGCAGGTGGTAATAGATGTATTAGTGCACCGAAGGCATTAGCAAAACTGGGATTTCGGAGGTTATTACACCAACCAGACATTGTCCTGTATGGAGTAGTATGATCACATGGTAAATTTTTAGGTAAGCATTTCATTACTGACCCACCAGATCCCAGAAGTGGTTCAATCTTACCAACGAATCTAAAAAGTACAAATAAATATAAAAATTGGTTCGCTGTTTCACTTTTATAATAGCTCTATTATTTTCTTATCATTTTGGCCTGATTTCTTGTCGCTTAATTAATTGTATAGACTTAAATTTATCTTCGATGAAAGTACTTAACATTTAATTTAATTAAAAGCTTCAATTAATCAAAGCAAACTTAATTTGACAACTTTTTTACTATTATAAGCTTTTTACTACTGTAAACTTTATAGAAAAGTTTTGAATTGCTATGCACAAGGCATAATTTTATATTTTAGAATAGCATTAAAAGTATAGGATAAATGATGCTGACGAGCTGACGTCGATGTGAGGTAAAACATCTTGCAAGATATTCATGTCTAACGATCCTGGAAGTTCAGAAATTTCATTCGATTGCGCTCTAAAAAAATTTTCGCTTAAATTTCAGCACTTTTCTTATTCCATCAATGATATATCTTTTTGTTATTTCAAAGTGAATTTCTGAAAGAAGCAGCAATTAAAAAAGAAAATATTAAAGTTAACCGAGACATAAGCATTTTAGTGGCTTCCAAAAGCACCTCGGATACTCGAGCAATAGTGATAGCTTCACGTTTCGCTCGCATCATTTTACCATATGAGAGTAAAGGATCACCAGATTTGAAAATGTGCTGATCTATAGAGCAATGAAACTTCTTAATCATGAAAAATTCCATGAAGTCTGCGCTGACTAACTTAGACAAGGTATTGCGCGTCAAAAAATATTTCTAATTTGTTGTTTTGACTCAAAAGTAATTTGCAAAAACTCTTCCATCATAGAAATTACGTAAATGCATAAAAAAATTCTGTAGAAAACTTGCATTCACAAATAACTTATACTTTTTAGAATATTTCTCCGTTCACGTTCACGTCGTTTTTCTACTTCCTTTACTGCAAATTCTATAGTTTTTTCGACCACTTCTACGGTTATTGGTAGTTTGAGTTTCGGTGAATCATCACGCCATTTACTAATGTTTAAATCCCAACGTGACGTTTCATTGCAGTTAATCGGATAATTGCTTAACAAATTTTAATAAATTGCATGTAATTTATTATAACCCTTTAAAGATCATTTTTGATTTTCATTTTTTTTTGAAATATTATTCCAATCATCGCCATTTATGCAAATTTTCAAATCATGAAGATTATTTTATAGCAAATACAATCAGCAAGCACTTACTCATAATCATCGGCTAATTCAAATACTCTTGGTTGCAAATTTGAAAAATCCTTTACAGTATTGCATATTATTCTGGCCACAGTAGTTTTACGAATTTCTGCTAATTGCTCTTCTGTAAAAGCGGAGTGTGCCAAATCATTTTCATACCAGTAACGATCACCGATTTTGATCTAAAATTAAGAGAATATAATAAGAGTCATAAGTACGATTTAGGTTAATGAAGTAAATTTATAAAAAATTCTTATAAGTAATTAGTACATTTTTATTTTTGTCTATGTTATGTAGTTTGAATCAAAAATAATGATTTATAAAAATTCTTATAATGCAATACAACAGATCGCAGCTTTGAAGAAAAAATTTAAGAAATTTATAAACGATAGAGAAAAATGATATAATATTCCATTATTATGTGTAAAATCAACTAATTAATTAGTTTACTTTTTGAAATTGCAAAGATAATATGCAGCTGAAAGTTGGCCCAAGAAGAGCTCCATTAATAGGCTTTTCAGCTAAACCAAGTAAAAACAAATCCACATCATGCACTGATTTGTACTCATTTTCTAGATCTTTCACAAGTTCTACTCCTTCAACCAAGTCATCCACCAAATCAGAAAATGATTCAACCTGTTGAAATTTTAAGCATTTAAAATATTAAGAAAAGATTTAAAACCAATGTGAGGACATATATGAAACAATCACAATGATACAAATCACCAACCTTACTACCAGTACAGTATTCTCTCCATACATTATACGGTGGAATACCGTGATCACGTCCAATTTGTAATATCACTGCTGCCAAGTCATATTCATTGATGTCTTTTCTTATAAAGAGTTTATCATATAGTTTACTTTGTTCAGAAATAAGTGGCCTTTTAATAGCGTCACGTAATAAGTGCCTGCAAATTGAATACTTAATGTATAGATGACATTTAAGAATACAATAATTATTTTTTAAATTGATAATGGCAAGATGTGTAGTTCCAGGTGAAAAAATGAACTAATTTGATCATGAGCGGGCTTTCTGTGTGAAAAATTTTCCTCACAAATTTTGTCATAGTTATTTGGAAAATTAGTGATTCTTAAATATACTCTTCACACAAAATGTGAAAAAAAGCATACATTAGCAAACTAGCAATTTGATCACTCGATAATAATGAATCAGGATTTTTGAAATATTCATTTAGCGGCTCTTCCAATATTCCCTTACCTTTCTCGGTGTGCCATTGGGGAAATGAGCCGAGCATAGTGAAAAAAAACTTTGGAAAAAATTATGAATATTGAGATAAGTTTAGGGAAATTTTCAGAAGTTCAAAAATTGTTAAAATCAATCAACTTTTAAAGTTAATCAAATATAATATTTTGACAATTTGAGCTCAAACATGACAATTTGTAGGTGTGAAATGCTTTCTGTTGCAGACAAAAAAGTTTTTTGAATTTTTCAAATGTAAGAATGAAATATTTGTTCAAAATTAATCAACGCTTCTTGAGAAATCAATTTTTTTATTTTTTACCAATGAAAATTTTCGGTTTATTTCACCTCAACGCCACATTAAACTTACAATTATTTTCATTTTAATTGAGGATATCGTATAAAGAAACAGACTTGGCCTGCAGCTGCTGCATACGTATTGATCACGCTTGGGTTTACGCGAAGGTTATACAGTTTACTAAAACCAGACGATTGTGGTTGCAATGTAAATTTGATCCAGTTTTCTTTGCCTAATAAAATCGGTAGGAATTCATTATAAGTAACATGTTGTAGTTGAGCAATTACAATTCGTCGGCTTTCTTGATATAATTGTTCATCAGACCAATGTGGATTCATTTTCTGAAGCTCATTATAATTTGTTATCTAACAAATAATGAATGTATTCAAATTCTTGCTGTTTACAGCAGAAATGTAGTTTGCTACCATAAAAAATAAAAAAAAAGGAGGAAAGATAAGCTTTTGAAATAATATTTATAAGACAATTCACAAATTTTAATAAAAATATTCTGTATTTTTAAAGCATGTAATTGACTTTTCGTAAATAAATCATACAAGGATTGGTATTTGCGTGATTAAATGAAGTGTTAAGACTGTTTAAAGCTGTCACAAATTAGAGAGTACTTCGCTGTTGCTTGAGAACTGATTAAAATTGTTTGATTGTAAGCAAGTTTGAGCTTCATACACGATAAATTACGGTTTATAACGCTTTCAAAGGTCACATTTATAAGTCTTAAAAACTTAAAACTGCAAATACATTCTGCCATTAAGTATTGCGCTTTTTTGGATGTCATGCATGTAATGTTTTATGCGCAACAGACTGATCCATCAATTATAATATTTTCGTTTCATAAGGAGTAGAATCAAATCTGACCAAAAAGTTAAGTGTTCCCATTAATTAACGTTAAATTTTATATTATCTATCAAGTGGTGAACAATTTTCAACACTATAAATAATAATTCGTTTTTTTCAAACTAAAATTTTCGATAATAATTTTTTGCTTACTTACAATGTAATTCAATCAAGAAAATAAAACTTCAATAAATTATCTAAAAAGAAAAGTCAAGTAATTACCATTAAACTAATAGCAATGTGATTATGCTGTCTCATCCAAATATCTTGAAGAAAAAGAGATGCCAGAAGACGTAAATGTTTGAATCTATTAATAAAGGAATGATGACCACTATTTGCAATATACTGTGCAGTCATTTTCAAAATATCATCGACAGATTCGACTATCAAAGGAAAATTTCCACTCAGTGAATCAGAATCCGTTAATAATTGACCTAAGCAAAATATTTCTATTTCGTTTCTCGTAATTACTAATTGCATTTGAAATGACCAAATATAAAACATATTTTTTTAACATTTATGAGCTATTATAAATTATAATTACTATTTGTTGTCACAAAATAAAGCAAGCTGAGTTAGAAAATTAAGCTTAGATTTAGCACTAAAAAAAGCACCAAACGAAAAAGTAATATTTTCATATCTAAATTCTGTTAATAAACTTTTGAACAGCAATTTTACTCATTTAATTTCTTGAAATTACTTGCCATTTTTAAATTTTCTTACTGCACTTGCTTGTTGCATAGTGCTTCCGTATATCATGCTACCATCTAAAAAACTTGTCATTTGGTTGACTTGTTCTCGAAAGCCCAAATCACAATTTGGTTGCGGTGCAGGAGCAGTACGTGTATATGGTATACATTCCAAATTATCGCTATATAGTGAATCTTTTTTTGATACCGTAATTGGCATGCATTCAGAATGATGACTGAATTTTGATGAACAACACGGCAATGGAATGCGTTTTCCATCTAAATAACTGCTACAAAGTTTTGTTCGTTTAAAAAAAAAGTTGATCAGCAATTATTTTAAGGTGAATATTGATCATTTTATAGTGCACAAGTTTATTTATTAGTGAATTTAGCTGTGCTACCAAAATTATACAATTTAAAAAAAATTTAAAAGAGAAAGTTGAAAAAATTTGTGCAAACCATAAAAAAGTTGAAGACTTCCAATGCGTACCAAATCGTTGTAGACAAAATGTGCCCAATGTGCAGTTAGCATTGTTATTTTTGATGTAAACGGATATATTTTATCCATTAAAATCTTAGATAAATAACGAAGATTTGGTAGCACACTTCCATCAACCGACGAAACACGCATTTTTTCAATTTCTGAACGTGCATTCATGTTCTGCATTGACTACTCTAACATTTTACTTTTTCAAAATTAAAGCTTGCAATTTTTGAAAAAGTTGTACTTATTCTTTTTTTTTTTTGCAATTACTAACTTGCTAGCTAACTATGAACAAATTTTTGAAAAATTCAGAAGAATATTGACATGTGCAATCAATCATTTTGTAAATAAAATCAATTCAGTATATTTACCAACGATTTGCTTTTATTGATCACTTATACAATTTGGAAAGTTAAAAAAAAGCTGATAACTTTTTATGCACTACAGTATCAACTTTTTATTTTTGAATAGACTTGCTTAAATACAAGTAAACAGAATAGCGTAAAATCTCAATATCTGACGAGAATTTGCAAAGCATAAAGAGCTCAAATGAGTATTTGGCAAAAATTTTAGATAAATAAAATAATTTAGGTTCAATCAATAATCTCAATAAAGCATATAAGAAATACTACTAAATAATCATTATTTTTTAATGAAGGTGTTAAAATTATACTTGCAATGATAAAACATACCATCAGAATAGAAAGGATTAATGATTCGTTGCATTGCTGTATCCTTTGCGCCCCAAAGTGGATGCAAAACATTATTGCATGTACCATCAATGGATCTGTATTTCTCAGTATTGCATAAAATTGGACGCAGTGGACAGTACTCTTCCAAAATTTTCATCAAATGTAATGAACTATTTGTAGAATTAATCTCAGCACTGTAAATATTTGTTTACAAAAATTTTTTAAATTTACAAAAATTATCGTAATTTATAGTTTGTTTGAATACTAGATGTTTTTTATATAAAGCGTTTAATATGAAATTACTTATAAAAAAATTATTGACTGCGCAAAAAGTTTTGATAGCATTAACATTTCTTTCAAATTATAATTTTAAAATATGTGTTATTATATATTTTGGCTTCAAAAACTTTAATTTTATCCAACTGGAGAAGTAATCATTTTATCCATTATATTTAAAATTCTATTTAAATTTTGTAAAAGTCTGGTTGCAGTTTACAAAAATATAAAAAAGTGTAACAACGTGAAAACTTTTTTAATTTTTTGGTGGCGAGAATAGAGATGAGAGCAGCGTATGCTAGTTTTGATGCATCCGAGTCAGATCCTGAATGTAAGCTCCATAGTCTCAATGGTCCTTCGATGTCTTCTAATGGGTCTACAGAAACATAAAATTTGCGAAAAGTAAAATATATTCAGAATTAATTTTCTACTGTCCCTTATTGCAAATTAAATACTGCATTTTAATTTTTAGTTCAGTAAGTTCAATAGATGATAGATTATTAAAGCTTGAAAGTGAAATTTTTTGAGTCATATTTCAGTTCCTTGAATAGAAAAGCAGAAAAAATAGAAAATCAAACTTATATCCTTCTGTAGGAGAAGTTGATCATGTTGTTGAAGTTCATCAATCGCTTGACGCGCATCATCAAATATTTTAGAGACTACATCATCTATCACTTCTTAACAAAGTTATGATGAATTTTTCGCAAAAGAATAATTATAAAAATATTATTAATTAAGAAATTAACTAAATTTAAAATTTAATTTAAAAAAATATTCATTAATTATGTTCTGGTAATACAAGCAAGTATTCAAAACTTTAAATGCAACTATTATACCCCGAAAAATCATCCGTTTGAAGAACATAATGTACAATTATTTCAGTAATTTAAACGTAAATAAAACAAACTTTCATGCGATGTTTCATCGGTACATACAAGTACAATGACCGTTTGCACAACAAATGCAATCCATAAATTTATGATCATCTGCAGTGATAATCATTTTTTGAAAAAATTTTTATTTGGAACTCAATAATAATGATAATAATAATAATAATAATAATAACAATAATAATAACAAATATTATTTTCGTGATATCGAAATAGGTAATAGAAATTTATTCAAATGTGTTCTTCTTTTTAAACTTGTAATCATGAAACAAAGTTCCGTATATTCTCTTGAAAGCATAAAACTGAAACTCTGATTGTGATTAACAAATAATTTAAAAATTTTTAATCCATTTTATGTGACACGATTGAATTTGACAATTTGAAAATGTGTGAGCAATTTGAAATGACAATTTGAAAATGTGTGAGCTGCGCGACACTTTCAAATCGGGGCATTATTTACTAGTATCAGAAATATTGTTACATGCATGAACAGTGAAAATTGATAGATTTGTCTATTTCCACAAGTTTATCAACGAAAACTTTCATTTTCAATTTTCACTAAAACGACTTTGTACGCAAGAAAATATTCTATTGTGTTTAGTTTATCGAAGCTTTATCTGCCATTAAATTACTTCTAAATTTAAACTGAAGCAATTTTTAAGGTTCAAAACTTTAAGTTTAAGTCAATTACTTTTTCAAATGAATTGGTAAAAAGCAAGACAAAAACGAAATTCAAAATACGATTGAATACATTTGTTTTCAAAAATTTTAATTTGTTTGAATTAAGAACACAAAAGCAAAAGCATAATTTACTGATGATAAAAAATGATACAAAACCCTTAACATTGCTAATTATCAATATTTTCAGCGTAATAATTGCACTATAGCTTAGTTTGAGTATCTTTAAATACATATTTCGGTAACCTATTAAAAGTTGACAATTTTTATTGTTATTATTTCTTTATATATTTCTTAAATTTTTTCAATTACTCATCATTAATTTAAAACCAGTTCGTAACTGGCTGTATAGTTATCAAAATACAACTTTTGGGTTAATTATTATGCAAGCATGAAAAGTGAAAAAATAAAATTCTTGCTGCTTTTTTACTTGGTTATATGAAATTTTTCAAAAAAAAAGTAGTTTATAGAATAGTATCTCTCTAACGCAAGAGTGAAGTTTAATTTAGGTCAGTATGCCACTTTTTCTAGAACAAGAATAATAAGATTAAAATTAATTATTACTTCACCACGTAAAATAACTACCAAAATATTGCACTATAAGAATTATATTGATTAGCGCTATTTTAGTTATTAAACATGAATTACATTAATAATAGATAATTTAACAAAAATGTAGATTTTCAGAAGTGACGAGCATTTTTTATGCAATGTAAAATGAATAATCAAAAAAACAGTGATGAGGCAGAAAAAAAATGAATAATTAATTCTTCAGAAATGAAAATATTAGCAAGCCGAGGGATTTAAATTATCATTATTATAAAGTTCTACTACATTCTTATAAATAGAATAGCTTTTATAGAAACGAATGTTTGATAGTATTTACAAAAAAACTCTTTACATTTGCTTATATATGCATGATAACCACTTTATAATCGCAGTTATACTGATAATAATTTATCAAAAATTTACTACATACTCTAATATCATTGCAAATCTCTTGTTTAATACAGTTATTATCATTTACCTTTGGCTTCCACGAAAAGATAAGATTCATTAGGAAATTTTTAACTGCTATAAATTCTTGCATATTAAGAAAATGACAGAATAAAACAGAAATAACTGATAAAAATGAATAATTTTTCGATGTATTACAGAAATTTGTAGACAGTAGAAGAGCTCCATCCATGAATTACTGTACTACTGACAAAATTAAATAGTGCTTGCAAATTTTCAGATAAAAATTAATTAAGATGATTTGATATGACTTAATTAAAGTGTTTGGTCTATAAATGGCACATTCAAACTTGATAAGATTTAAAAACTATGCAAAAATGTATTTACCATTTGTTTAAAACAGTTTGAACAGAAAGAAACATTATTCAAAAAGGGAAAAATGAAAAAATGATATCGTGATTGATTGCAAGGAATTAACATTCATGTATGTGTTTGCGTTTTTACTACTTTTTTAAACATCTGAAACCGCTCTGATTCTTCTTTGACCTCAATTTTAGAAACTTAACATTGTGGCTCTCAATGATTTAATTATTTTCATCAACAAAAAAAAAGCAGAAAAACTTTATAAGTTGTAGAGCAATAAAAAAAATAAAAACCGCAAGAACAATAAATAGTAAGCAGTAAAATTTCAAGTAATGATATGCAATGATCTCAATGAGTAGCAAGAAGATTCAATTTGGGTTTTTAAAATTTTTGAAGCAAATGTAATTTAGAATGTTTTCGGACTACAAAGCTTTAAAAAAATATTTTTTCAGTACTACATTGCAAGTTTTGTCTTCACTGCACAAAATCTGTTAAATACACAAAAAATCACAATAGGATTAAAAGTTTAATATAATTAGTAAATGTTTATTTTTTTCAGTTTACTTTTATTTGCTAATGAAACATTTTTAATAAAGAAATGATATTTAAGCTGTAAGTTTAATTATTTGCAGATTTTTTGCAATTGTGTAAACAAGACATTGAAGCGATTTGTTTGCTTTATAACTGACTGTTAAATTATGCAATAACACTTTTTTTTCTGCTTAATCTTATGTTTTCAACTAATAAATAACATTTTACAAATCACAAATATAAATCTAACTCACTACGACAATACAATTACGAATTGTTAGCTGAAGAAATTTAATTAAACACTACTGCAGTTTAAAAAATACAATTATTTAAGAGAGTAGTTATTTATTCTTGTATAATACGATGTTATCAAACAAATGTTTGATAGCAATTTGCAACTAAAAAATGAAATCTATCGTTTCCATTTGCTATTTTTACAATAAATAAATATCATTATGGCAATGATGTTACTGTTCTTCTTCATTGGTATCTTCTACATTACATGATGTATGTAAAGCTTGACGATATGCACACATATCAATTATCAGGTACTGGCCATTAGTCTCGCTGATGCAGTCTCGCATACCTTTGTAAAAAAATAAAGTTGTCGGAATTGACTTCAGAAATGCTTCTCCACGACGTTCTGAATGCCAAAGTAATTGTTGAAGAAACTGTTTTTCATTTAATTCATTTGTTTCAGTATCAAATTCATACTGCTGAAAAATTATTGAATAATTAATTGTAACAAATCTTTCAATTATTTTATTAATTATAAAATTAAATTTTCTTTAATTACTTGAATATATTCGTTTATTTTTTCCTTTGCAATGTTCATATCTTCTTCTGACATGCCATTTATCCAGTCTCGTGTTCGTGCTAATTTCATATCTTGAACAGAATTCCACAATTTTCGGAAACCATTTCCAAGAAAAATTTTTATAGATGGTGGTTCATATTGTGGTAATCCATATTCAACCTCAATGTTTATTTACCTATCAATTCTCTTTTTTTTATCAAATAAATCTGTAATTAAAAACTGTTTTTAAAAGGGTAGTAATTTTGAACATTTTCATATTAATTAAATTTTTAGTTTATAGTCAACTTGCGATCTTTTTTTTTCATACATGATTCTTTCCAATAAATTCACCATCATAATTTTCTTCTAGACTAGAAATGAAATCTTTGATAAATTTTATAGTTAATTACGTACGTCATAATTTTCGTGAAATTCAAAAAAAAAGACTTATAAATAGCAAGGAAACCTGCATGCGTTGCAATTTTTCGAGATGTACTGCAACATTTTTCCAGCGTTTAGCATGATAACACAAACTATTCCACAAAGTTTCGGACATGCAAGCATTAATATATTTTGGATGCTGAATTCTTGGAAGATTCATTCGCTGCAA
>UYYF01004456.1:0-14799 GCA_900618365.1 Thelazia callipaeda
ATATATATATATTTCATTTTCTTTGATCCATTCATTTATTCACTTATTTAGTTACTTGCTTATTTTTATTTATGTAATTATGTGCTTCAGAATTTTCGCTTGCGATCAAAAAAATGATAAAATGACATAAAGTCGATAATTGGTTATAAGCAAGAACTGCAATTACAATAATATATTTACATAGTTTGTTCTTCAGATGAAAAAAAAATGAAAGTTTTACTTTTTTTTAATTGTCATTATCATTGTTTTCCTCCTTTAATTGAAGTTAGAGGTGTTAATGACTGCAAGCCAATTTTGAAACTAATAGTTCAGAAGTGCGCATGATTTCATTGCCAAATACTACATTTTTGCTTTGAGTCTCATAAACTTTTTAAAAGTTAACACTAGAGTGTTTAATTAACCTTTAGAGTTTAAATAATAAATTAGTAGTTACGACTACAATGGCAACATCTATTGCCGTGCTATTCCACTCTACTAATTTTTGCCAAGTTCAGATGCAAGTTTTCCATTTCAGTTCAGTTCAGTAATAAGCACCTTTACTAATTGATGACAGTGGAAACCTTAAAAATGATTTAGTCATTACTCTTTTCTTTACTTGTAATGATGCTTGGATGTGTTTCTCCTTCATCGTTCTGCTATCATTTTTGAAGTGAATAATCAAAATTAGAGCTGTTAATTCAACTCCAACCCGTTTCACCTGTTCCGCGACACTAGTGCCTGTCTTGTGCTGAAATTTTCTTGCGGCGATTTAAATTATTTTCTGCATTGCAGTATTTCTTGATAATACTTGTAGTAATATATGTTATTCAATAATTCTCCATTTATTCTTTCATTCGTCCAGTCATTCATTCATTCATTTTTCATCTTTTTAAACACGCATTGAATTCTTCGTAAATCTTCTTTTAATAAATTACCAACCTGTTGTCATCAAATATTTCTTGTCCTTTTTTCTTGTGAATGCAAGCATGAATATATTACACAATTAGGCTGTACTCACGTGAGTGTGTTTCCAAAAGATGCCTTATTTCATATGCGCTAGTTTTGCAATTTTTCCTTCATAAGTGTCGGGAGCCTTACGTCGTATGTTCATAGACTGATATTCTGTACATTTACAAGCATTTCACGTGAGTACAGTAAGTGCATGCTGCAACTTCCTTTTCCATATAAAGCCTAAAATTATTTCAAAAATTGATAGAAACAAAATGAATTTTTATGCAGAAATGCCAAAAATGATACTACAAACTGCAGAGCTAATATCGCTGTTTATTTTATTCCTGCCGTGCCTATTATTTTCAGTAAATGGTGAGTTTTGAAATTGGAGCTATAGAAAATATTCAGTTGTTTAAGCAACAAATTATTTCATGGCAAATCTTAGGTTTTGCTAAATTTTAGTAATATTATGCCGTGAAGT
Organism: Thelazia callipaeda; assembly: GCA_900618365.1. NCBI lineage: Eukaryota > Metazoa > Nematoda > Chromadorea > Rhabditida > Thelaziidae > Thelazia > Thelazia callipaeda. The sequence goes on from UYYF01004456.1 coordinate 1,412, forward strand.
TATGGCAAGTTTTAAGTAATTAGTGTAATTAAATTATATATTCAGTTTAGATTGCCAACACAAACAAATTTACACCTCTCAAAACTTGTCATTAACAGAAGTTGAGCATTATTATGACAAATCATAGAAATTGGTAAAATAGTGTGTAGAAATATTTAAAAATCGTTCTTTACATTTGCTAAGGAGTTCAATGAAATTCCACAAGCTAATTTTTAAGATTTATTAAAACTCTTATTCTTCATTTTTGCCATAAAAATGCTTAAAGAAACACAGGAACACTCAAAAAGTTATGACGAATAAAACCTCGTTCGCCAACTCTAAAAAGTGTTAGAAAAATAGAAATCAAAGTTAAGAGAATAAAAATAAGTCAAATATTGGTTTCAATAAATATTTCAGGTCTTGGAAAGACTTATGAATACCAACGCTATGATGGATGGTTTAACAATCTTGCCAATCCACATTGGGGCACCGTTGGTGTGTTACTAATTGAATTTCTTCGGTTATGATTTTATTATTGTTGAAAGAATATTTTTTAAGGAGTGAAACAAATATTAATCAAATTTCAGTGACTGTGAAACTGCCAATTACTCAAAAATTTCATTTTATGTCAGGCAAAATGTTACGTTCAAAATGGTGCTGTTGACTAATTGAGCACCCTTCTTTGCATATAAAAAATAAATTACCGCAGTTTGGCTGAAAATTGCAAAAATTTTTTCACTGACTTGTCTATAATTAAGCTCAAAATTAGGAAGTTCCGAAAGCGATAAAAAATTTGATTATTTAAGTTACAAAATTAATCACATAATTAATCTATTTTGTGGAATTATTTTAATTTTCACTCATTTTCAAGTTATTTTTCGACAGAAAAAACATTAATTATGACTCTATCACCGCATATTTTAGGAGCACATTTGCATCGTGATGCTCCAAGCAAATATCTTGATGGTGTTTATATGATTGATGGAAGTTTACCCTCAGCACGAGTAATTTCAGAAATAGTTTTTAAAGGTCCATCAGGAATAAGGAACAAGCGAAATATCACAACAATGCTTGCATTTTTCAGTGAGATTAAATCTCTCCTTCATTTTACACTTTGTCCCGATTAAAAAGATCATCTCAAAATCCTAATTTTAATATTGATGGTTAAAATTTTTACTGCCTTCGACTCATATTTTTTCAAATAAAATAACACAAAATTGAGTTTTTAAATTTCATGAGATATATTCCTAATGTTTTAATATTAGAAACGCTTTATTTTTAACTGAAAAATTGCAAAATATGCATGAAAAATACAGTAAGCACGTTTGTTTCTACGTAAAATTTTATTTTTAATTTGAAGAAAGAGCTAGATTACAGCAAAATGATACTGTACATTTTTATAAAGAGTATTATGAGTGGGGAAAGATGTGGTGCGAAAAAAGATGTTTTTGCATATTTTCACTCAGGAACAAATTATTGGGATGAGATAAAAGTTTGACTACTTCGTACAAGATTTGACCGGTTGAGAAGTCAAAAGATGAGAAATATGAGTTCAGTGCAAAAGCATTAAACAGAGAATTTCTTAGAAAATAACAAAAGTGTAAAAATTTGAAAACTTTTTGCTTTACGAAAAATTTGCCTCTATAGATAAGTTGTAAGAGGAACGAAAGACCGATATGAAGTGAAAAAAAATCAAGGAAATATTCATCATTCTGTCGATCTTTATCATTTTACCATTGCTTTGAGAATGGAAAGCAAAAAATAGTAAAAATTTATTGATGTAATTTGAAGTGACTTTCAGTTATGCTTTCTGGTTTCAGAAAAAACCAAAGTAATGGTAGGTAATTAATTTAATTTTTGGCAGCAAAACGATCATTATCATCGCTAATTCGACATGCTGATATATGAAAATCGTTGGTTTCAGGTCAGGTTATAGCATATGAAATTATGCAATCAACTTTGGTTGGCTGTCCTTTAGAGATGCACAAAATTCCTGTGGCTAAGTGTGATGCTGTATTTGATACTCAATGTAAAGGTGGAACAGAAATTCCATTTGTCCGGGCAAAGTATGACAAAAATACTGGTCATGGATTTAACGTACCACGTGAACAAGTCAGTAATTTCAATTCTTTATTTTCACGCCTATAAAATCTTACGTTTTGCAATTAAATAATCAATAATAAATTATGTCAAATTGTAAAATCATAAATTATATGAAATTTCATGATTCTGTTTGAAATAGTGCTGTAAATTTCACTTTCGACTTTCGCTACAAGTGTAATCTGGCATTTTTTAATCTGAAAATTAATGAAAGTGAGTCAACTGATTTTTGCACTGCCTTTCATCGCAAAATGCAGTAGGATTCAATCTCGTGATGCATAAATGAGGGTAAATTTAGAGAAACGGGTTTTGCAGGCATTTCCCAACGAATACTTATGATGCAATTTTAGTTTGCTGTATATTTTTCATCAATTATTTATGGTGCAATTTAGTTTGTTATCATTAATATTGGTTCCCATTTCCAGTTTCGAAGCCATAAATTCATACAACTGAAATAATATTGTAATTCCTGGTGATTAGAATTTAATAAATCAAATTCTAACTTTACATAGATATAGTGACTAATACCAATATCGATATAACTCCTTAATATGAACATTCGATTCGCCATCTGAAGTGTTATTCATCATCTTAAGTTTATCTTAATCGTAAATCTCGAAGCAATCTTTGATGCAAACTTTTTTTCCGATTATTTTAAAGGTTTTTTTCTTTTTAAAAAAACTTCAAATTATTAAATTTATGCCTGTGTTTGCTTTTGACAGCGTAGGTTGATTCAGATAATCTTTCTCGGATTTATGGAAAAAAATCCATCTCTACAAACTTTAAAGTGCAGAAAAAGATGTATACTTGATAAACTGCTTGTTTTTACCTTAAAATTTGGCATATCTCACACACAATCTTAAAAAAACTCAAATCATGCTTTTATTTCTAGTTTATTGCATAATTTATCTGATCTCCTGAGATTGTGATCCACTTCAGAATTACTGTCTCTTCATAGTTTGTTTTTGAACGAGAAGTGATCTGATTAAATATAATTAACTTTTATTTACTCAATCACGCACTAAATTTTCTTTAGCAACCACAGAAGGATAATTAAGTTAACACATGGAAGTGTTAGTAAAATCAGTTACAGTTTTTTAAAATAATTCCAGTAACTTTCAAAAGTATTTTTTTTAACTTTTTCTGAAAAAAAGAATAGCTATTGTTGTTCAGGAATGATAAACTTGTTAAATTAATGATAATAACTTTGTTGTTATTTCAAATTGTTCATTGTTAATCCATTTTATCTGCTTATCTAAACCATTAGTGGTTTTCATTGAAAAAAATAATGTTATGAATCGTAAAAGCTTTGCTCTTGACAGATTTCAGTTTGGCTCGCTTTCTCCGAACTAGTTTCTTGTGAAAGCCTTAAATTATTTCCTTCTGAAACTAAAGCAGAATAATGTGAGTAATGTTTTCGAATCAAAGAAAGGAATAAGGTGTCAGGTAAAAATGTCGAGCGAATTTCTCGTACGACTGTAAACTGCCAAAAAAAACACTTCAGAAAAGGTTTTAAATTGTGTACAATTTACAAAGCTTAATTTTCAGTCTATCGTTACATGTCTAATCATATTTGAGATAGAATACTAAATCTATGAATCGGGTATATTCAAAAATTAGTCACTTTATAACCTAATAATTTCTCACTTTAGCTGATTAAGTTGATGTACGGATGTACTATTTATCAGCAAATCAATTCCATAAGCAGAGATTAAGTTTAAAGATATTTCGGAAAATTCATAATTCTGAACAACTCTATAATGCCTTAAATTCAAATTCTTTTGATGAAAAGATGTAAGTATTATGCTTTCCCTCTTATTAGCTAGCTCTAAACCATTCAATTTGTTGATTAATACTGCCATATATTTGAATTTAATTAATAATTATGATTAAGTGATTATATTGGAAACGACATGTGAGAATACATTTTGACTGCATTATTCATTTAACTTGTAAAAATCACATTTTTACGTTGTACCTCATAGCTTAAAATCATTTTAAATATCAGAATAATAATTTTAAATTTGCAAATAATAAAGATCAAACCCACCTTTGGTTTTAAATTTGCTAGATTTTAGAATATTTTAACTGTTGGAAAATTTAAATAACATTTGAAGTTTACAATGTAAAGATACAGCGTGTTATTCATATTTAATTGATTTGTTCTGTGGCAAACTTCTTTAATATTATGAATCTACTACTTGAGAATCCTAAATGGAATGGTGGTATTGGAAGTTACAGGTGAATGAACGTACAAGCTGGATCGATGCTTCGTTTTTGTACAGCACCCAGGAGCCATGGGTGGCTACACTACGATCCTGGAGGAACGGATCTTTGTTGGAAGGATCAATGAAAGGATATCCTCCCTTGAATGGCCCACACATTCCACTTATCAATCCAGCACCTCCGCAAATACATAGACTTATGAATCCTGAACGACTTTTCAGTAAGTTCTTGCAGTATTCATACGTAAAAATATCAATACCATGCGCATAGACTATTGAATGTCAGTAACCAAATATCAATGCTAAAAGCATTTATATAAAATATTCCAGCAACACTTTAGATGACAGCAACCAATTAGCAATTTGTTTTTGCTGCATGAATATTAAATAAATCATATTTAACGATAATGTACTTGTAAAAAATAAAGGTGTAGAATTAAAATGAAATAAAGAAAAAAGGTTTTGATTGTTACTAAAAATAATTATATAATGAGAAAAATAACTTCAAAATGTAAGCAAAATAACATTTTGCTTTCTCGAATATTATTATTCTTCATAATAATTACTTCAAATAATCAAATTTTGAAAACATTTTTTGAATTGATAAAAAGGAACTAACAGTGATCACGAAATTTGAAAATTACTGCTTTTTGTTAAATTTGATAGGAACATTTTTTGAGCAATTTGATGATATACATCTTTTGAGAAAATTGAACACAGAATTTACTTTGAAGATCTGAATTTTATTTTCATTATTTGCTTTGAAAAAATGGTAGAAACAATTAATATTCGTCCATTTTTTAGCATTCAGACTATAAATTTACTTTGGAAGTGTAATTATAGTGTTGGGTGATCCTCGAATTAATGAAAATCCAGGACTGCTGAGTTTGGGTTTAATATTATATCGTTGGCATAATATACAAGCAAGACGGATTCAAGAAAGCCATCCAAACTGGACGGATGAAGAAGTTTTTCAAGTTTGTGCCACCAGTGATTCTCATTTGTACTGTATGAAAAATTGTGTAAAATACTGCTGTTATGATTTCTTTCACTGACATAAACTTTAGAGTGCTCGTCGATGGGTGATCGCCACACTACAAAAAATTACTTTATATGATTTTCTGCCTGTAATCCTTGCTGATCGCGACGCTGTACCGCCGTACGAGAAATATAAGCCTTATGTACCTCCTGGCATATCTCATGCCTTTGCTACTGCTGCTTTTCGATTTTCTCACACGATTGTATGCAAATTTTTGCTTTTCATATTATTTTTAGCATTTCAGTTTTAGATTCAAAATCGAAATTGTTTTGTTGAAATTTTTTCCACAGAAAACTTCTATAAATATTACAGAATTTGTTTCAAAACTTATTTTTCGTCTGGTTAGGTGGTTATGATGATTTGAAACTTGGCTCTGTATATGCTGCAGTTTGACAGAACCCAAAATAGAGTAGATTAGCTAATTTATTGATTGATTTGTTCCATAAATAAAAATTGTTTGCATTGTGGCCGAACTGGACATGACAGTTATGTGTTTGCAAAGCACTAGTTCTAGGTTCCACCAGCATTGTTGTTTCGCAAACGGAACAATGGGAAATGTGAATTTCGAGATGAAGTCGGTGGCTATCCAGCTTTGAGATTGTGCCAGAACTGGTGGAATGCACAAGATATTGTTCAGGAATATTCAGTAGAGGAGATTGTGCTTGGAATGGCATCACAAATTGCCGAAGGCGAAGATGCTATTGTAGTGGAAGATTTACGAGGTCTCACCTACTCGTTTTGCAATAAATATCGTGTTACTCCATAAATGCATATATTCCTAACAATTTTAATAAAAATGTCTTCAAATTGAATGATTATTCCGTTCAAAAATTGTTCTGGAATCGATAAAAAACTCAGAGATATAAACCTTACAATTCTATTTTTACGACATTTTAAAATATGCATTGCAGACTTTGTTTTTGGTCCAATGCATTTCACACGTTTGGACGTCGTTTCAACTTCCATCATGCGTGGTCGTGACAATGGTCTACCGTCATATAACGAATTACGCAAAAGTTATAATCTTTCCCCCAGAAATTGGACAACAATCAACACTGAATTGTATAAAGAGAAACCAGAGGTATGCTTACTGCAAATTTTTGTAGTACTAAAAGTTATTTGAGACCAGAAAGTTCGTCTAAGTTTTGGTAAACTGCTTGCTCAAAACTAGAAAGTTTTAGTTCTGAAAGCAAAATTCAGCGGAAGTAAAATTACAGAATAAAATTTGGTAACTTAATGATAGTTACTGAGCTCATTCAATCAATAAAAATGTATAATTTTTGATATAAGACTAATGTTGACGGAAAAGTTTCAGTTTTTCAAAATTTTGATTTTGCAGATGTTTCAAGAACTGGAGAAGCTGTATAATGGTGACATTTCAAAACTAGACGCCTATGTTGGCGGAATGTTAGAAACGAACGGCAAAGGTCCGGGAGAACTTTTTGGAGCAATCATTCTTGACCAGTTCTTAAGATTAAGAGATGGCGATCGGTTTTGGTTCGAGAACACACTCAATGGGTTCAGTCTCATTTTGCTGTTTGGTTTATTGCTTTTGAAGAAGATTGAGCGCATTAAAAAATTTTATTTCGCAGAACAAATGTTTCAGTTTTTCCTTCGCGCTATTTTGGAAGAAGCTAAGACACAAAACTCTAAACATACTAGCAAATTCTTTTTTTCACAAAAAAATACATTCTCAAATATACTTGGGGATTAAAAAAATTTTTTTTCGAAATTCTTTTTTTATAATAACACAGTTACTAACTTGATATCGACTGTATGTTTCAAAAAATTGCAATAATTTGTTTGAACGAGTAATTGTGTGAATTCTAGGATGCTTACGGAAGATGAAATTGCAAAAATACACTCGACAACGCTACGTGATATTATACGTGAAACAACATTTATCAATGAACATGAATTGCAAGAAAATGTTTGTTTTTCAACTTTAGGTGCTTATTCTCTCTGAATATTAACAATAAGCGCTTAAGAAAATGCTATATTTCAATATTTCAGCAAAAGATACACTTAACATTTTATCCAGTCAATTGTTTTGTTATTCATTCAATTTTGTGGAAGAAGTACTTTTTTGCCTTCCCAAAAAAATTTTTGCGCACAATTTAAATTCCTAATTTTTGATCTAAATCACATGAATAAGTGCTTATGATGTTTGAGTCAAACAAGCGTAAAAAGAATCGGTACTTAATACCAAGTAATAATCATTTGACTAAAATATTTGCTGACTCAATAAATCTTAATCAAATTCGGTGTTTTGAAAAGTTTTCAAAATCAATTTTTTGCTATTTCCCACAGCATATTAACAATTTAAGGTATTCATTTGGCGCGATGGTGACCCATGTGGTCAGCCGTTTCAAGTAAATATTAGTGATTTAGAACCTTGCGTACCTTTTATGCGTTTCGATCATTTCACTGGTAATGAAGTAACATTCATTTATTCGTGCATTGCATTAGCAATCATTCCTCTAGGTATCATTCGAGTATTTTCTGCTTGCAATATAAAATTTTTAACTTTTATAATTTCCTAGCAAATTTATAATTATTTAGTCGCAGAACTGAAAAAAATAGTTTTCATAATATTTTAATAGAATAATTTTTATTATTTAATAATATTTCATTTCCAATCAAAAAAAATGTAATTAGAGTTTTTTTCTTGCTTACCTATTTTTACAAACTTTGATCAGACATAACTAATTTTTTCAGTGAAAATTTTCTTCGCTTTCATCTATACCTACTTCCAATTTTCATTTTTTAATTAGAAAAAGCCAAATTAATAACAGATCTATCTATCTCAATAAGAAAAACATTTGGTGAATGATAATTTAAGTCTGTATCGGAATCGGATATATGCTAATCCAGAAGAGGAAGAGAATGGGTGGTATTATGGAGCCTTGCTTGAAACAGATTTGCTTGGAAAGTACCAATTTTCCGAGTAAAAAGCATGAAGTTATTGAGAAAACGAACGAGAAAGAAGTCCTTCGTATTCCTGGTTGAGTTTATACTCTCTTAATTACGCGTCTGTATCGAATGTAGAAAAAGTTCATGCATAAGTAACAAATTGCAGAACTTGTCCTCTGGTCAGAAGTGCTTGAATATATTTAATTTTTGATTGAAGGATTGTGAATGGTAGTAATGAATGATTTCAGTGATTGTAGTCGTAAACGAGACACCTCATAATTTGTGCTGAATTGAAATTAAACACTTTTCATTATTTTCATATGTGCATTCTTGTCTGATCTAACTCGCAATAGCTTAATCTAGCGGGACAGGTTTAAAGTAAAGCACTCTAAAATTGTTTACAGTTCCTATTTTCAACCACTAAAATTTCTACTCTCACACCAAAGTATAATCAGTATTGATCAGCTGTATTGAAATGAGCTCGATATACAGTCCTTTTCCATGAGTGTAAATAATCTAAGGCAGGATTTTAGCTGTCGAGTGGATCAATAGAAATTATAGCCGATCAGTAATTTTGGTCATTAATATGTTGCCATCAGTCCGATTGGAAAAACCTCGTGGTGGCCTTCTCCGTTTTCTTGATTTTGACGATGCAATTTCTGTTAATGTTACAGTTTCTGATGCAAACAGTTCCGATAATCCATTTTTGATGGTTTCAGTCTCCAAACATTACGATTTGGTTTGTTTTTCATTTTTTCATTAAAAAATTGTTTGGCATAGAATGCGCAGACATGAAATTCTTAAGGATGACTATATATTTGAAGCTGACTACGTAATTTTACTCGTTTACTTGGCGCCTGTTTCTGTCCTGAGTATTATTTCTGAACTACTTAAAAACTCACATGCTGTCTGTCTTTTCAACAAAGCAATAACAGTTGAAGGGAATTTGGCAAAAACAATTACATTGTGTCTTTCCGATTTATTGGGAGTAATTTTAGCTAATTCGTCTGGGAAGTGAATATCAATGTGCACAAGTTATTCGAGTTCTTAGCAGCGTTTTGAATCGAACTAACAAACAAATGATTATTCGTCGGTGTCCAAATACTTTCATTCTCGAAACAGCAGAAACGAGCGAACGCCGTCAAGAAAAACTTGACAAGTTTTTCAGGGAAGCATATGCTAAGGTAAATGTATTTAAAGTCAATATTACTCAGTTTTTTAATTACTTCTGAAGAGTAAATTATTAAGCTCTTTAATGTATCAGTGAAGAAAATAATTTTTTTCAAATTAAATTATAAACAAACAAAAGAAAAGGTTGCAGAAGTTAATATTCATATATATATAGTTTAACTATAAGCAAACAAGAAAAATATTTCAGGCCTTTAATTCACCTGAACTCTCAGATGGCATAGTTTGCGTACCATCAAAAACAGTATCGGAAGAAGTTTTGGCTACTACAGTAACCAAAGCTGAAATGGCTGACGCATTAGGAATGCGTGAAAATGACTTATTCGTTGAACGGATTTTTGCTTGCATGGCAAAGCAAAACTTCGATCATGTGACCTTTCAAGAATTTCTGGAAATTGCTCTACGGTTTTCAAAAGGTAACAACTAATAAATTTTTCTGCCACTAAGATCTTATAAGGACATTTTCTCATTTGTAATATTTAGTTTTTTCTGATGTTGCAAATTCATATTCTTTTGTTTGCTACAAAAATTTTTGAACAATTTTGGTAAAAATTATTGTTAGAAACAAATAATTGTGATGCACGGTATCATAAAGTTTTATAAAAAAGTAGTTTCAGGATCTCTTCGCGATAAACTTGAGTTATTATTTGATATGTGTGATCGAGAAGGTTGCGGAAAAGTCCACAAGAAGGAATTTTGCGATTTTGTTAAATCTTTAAACGTGACAGCAGGTGTGAAAATCGAAGAAGCTGTTCAGGATAAAGTAATTGATAGAGTGTTGGAACGTTCTGGAGTTGACAAAGAGTCAAAATTTCTGTCTTATAAAGACTTTGAAGCCATTTTCAATCATGTGGATCACGTACGTCATCCAATTGGAGTTCATATGCGTGGCATCCAAATGAATATCAGTTTGAATGAGTATGTTTGAGTTTACAATCAAAAGGAAACTATCGGATGTGTTTGACTTTCCTGAATATCATTTGTCGAATAAATTGTTTTTTTATTCAGGACAGCTAGTATGAATAGTTTTTCACTGCCTAACGAAGAAATCGGATGTGTTCATGTGAATTGGTTTTATAGAATTGCTTCATACCTAGAAAGTTATCGACAGCATATCGTTATTTTTTTCCTCTTTTTCACCACAAATATTTTACTATTTTTGGAACGATTTTGGCGTAGGTTTACATATATTATCTCACTGTTATTCCTTTACGCTTATAAGTGAAATAAATTCATTAACTACACCATATTAATTCCAGATTATCGATATGAAACGGAACATCGAGACTTGCGTCGTGTAATGGGAATAGGCATCGCAATAACGCGAGGCGCTGCCGCATCATTATCATTTTGCATGGGACTTACTTTGGTGACAGTTTGTCGCAATGTTATCACGTTATTACGAGAAACTCCAGTGCGCGAATACTTGCCGCTTGATGCAGCAATTACATTTCATAAAATTGTTGCTATGACAGCTGGTCTTTGGGCTACGGTACATACTATTGGACACTGCGTAAACTTCTATCACGTAGCAACCCAAAGTCAAGATGGGCTGCAGTGTTTATTCCAAGAAGCTGTTTTTGGGTAAGTTTATTGAAATGCACCAGTTATTTGTTGAAAGGAAAGCTTTATAATAATTTTACAAAATGTCTTACATTCTTTGTGATTGACGTAGTCACAAATTGATGGTGTTTTAATGTTCAAAACTGTTTGGCAACTTCCAATTCTAAAAAATTAAGAATTTTTTCAGACGTTTACACGAAATCTAATGGTACTTTGAATGTTTTAGCTCAAACTTTCTGCCTTCAATCAGTTATTGGTTTTATGGTACAACAACAGGGATCACTGGTATTTTGCTGGTTGCTATCATGAGTATTATTTACGTGTTTTCTGCTCCAGCCGTAATGAAGGAAGCTTATCATGCGTTTAAAATCACTCACTTGTTGAATATCTTGTTATATGCCTTAACAGTACTTCATGGACTTCCCAAGCTTTTAGATGTAAACTTACTGTGAATTCTAAAAACTAAACTGTACATGTTCCAGTTTGCGCTACACGCAAATATTAGGAAAGTTATCTTAGTAACTTTTATAATGGTGCTAAAAAATTATTCATTTCAAAAAATTGATTGAATAGCAGTTAGTCCAAAATTTTACCTAATTCTACAAAATTTTGAGCATAGTCATTTTAAGATCTGGGCCCTAAAAATGAAATGAAGAAGTTTTAGGAACTATGTTTCATGGCAAGTCGATGAGCTGAATCAAACTGAGACTAAATTTGCACACTTTGTCATTAATTTTGAAATTACTGATCAAAAATGATTAAATCAGAGACTACATGTTACCTTTGTAAGCTTTGATTCAATCATTTTATAATCTGATAGCAAATTTCTTGTTTTAGAGCCCTAAATTCCTGTATTATGTGGCAGGTCCAATCACTATTTTTGTGATTGATCGCATCATTGGCATGCGGCAGCAATATAAAAGACTGCAAATTCTGAAAGGTGCAGTTTTGCCTTCAGGTTAGTACATATTTTTTCCGGTGCTTTACTTTCCATGTTTAGTTTATTTCACATGTGAAATTAATTTTTAACGTGACTGTTAATGTAATTAAATTAAGTTTGCTTTACAAAATTTCGATTTCTTAGCGTATTAATGGATCAAATTTTCATTGACCTTTCTTTCAGTAATTTTCTGCTTGAAAAATACAAAAATTAGAAATAATCTTATTAAATTTTACTAGATAATTTGTGCTTTAAGTAAAATTTTCAAACCAAAGTAATTTAGTGCAAAAATTATATTGCATATTAAAACCAAATCGTAAATCGGTGATCAATTTTGTCAATGTTATGTTTTGAATGATCAAAGTATTTTTAATTTATTGAAATTTAATTTGCTTTTTGATTAATTTATAATCAAAGCTTAGAGTCAGCATTATTGTGATAATGCGTGAGCTGAAATCTGTGAAAATCAACAAAGTTTTAAAGTTTGGAGGTGTTTTAATAATCAAGAATTTATATTGGGCAAATGGTCAAGAAACGAATAGTACCAGACTTCATTTGATGTCTTTTGAAGAAATCAAATTATCTTTTTAACTTGTAATCTTTACTGAGATGGTTTTTAAATTTTGCAGATATCATATACATACAATTTAAAAGGCCGAATTCATTCCGCTTCCGCTCCGGTCAGTGGGTCCGTATTTCATGCCCTGCGTTTTCGTGTGCGTTTAATGAGCTTCACGCATTTTCCTTGGCTTCTGCACCTCAAGCACCAACGCTTGAATTATATATCAAGGCAGTTGGTCCATGGACATGGAATTTACGCAACCAAATTACATGTGCACAGTTGAACGGTACACCTTACCCAGTATTACACTTGCATGGACCATATGGCGACGGAAACCAAGTATGCACTATTTTCATTTCCTGTCATTCTAAATTTAAATTTGAATATTGCGTCATGTTGATTTAATTTTAATTGTCAAATTTTGCTGTATACACTAATAGTTATTGCAAATTAAGTCATTCTTATGCTTTGATCTTAGCTTAATTTTATTCAGGATTGGCGCAATTTCCAAGTTGCTGTGTTAATAGGTGGTGGCATTGGTGTGACGCCGTATGCATCCATTCTTATTGATCTCGTACTGGAAAAACTGTCTCATCGACATAGTGATGTGAAGTGTGAAAAAGTGTGTTTTAGCTTACAATATTATGCAGATTTACTCAGCACTTCCTTAATTATTCACTAGTTAGGTAATTTAAAAATAATGACAAATATGCAAATAAAAAATTTTTGAAAAAATTTTAAATTTTTTGACAAATTGCATAATTTATAAATGAAGCATTTTTTTTTACACGTAATAGATTTTGGAACAGAATAATTTTCACAATGCATATAGACAAGAGTTGAAAACTTCAAAATTATTTATTCTATTTTCTGTCATGT
>UYYF01004456.1:15501-45800 GCA_900618365.1 Thelazia callipaeda
CTCGAAATTTGATCGAAATCGAAAAAAATAAATTGTGCTTATTTTTGTTAATGGCAGTTTTTCCACTTTTTTATTGTTTTAATTTATCCTCAGATACTCACTGAAATATTGATCATATAAATTTAAGCTAAATTTTATTAGTTTAAGGTCGGAGAAATAGGCGTATTTAGTTGTGGCCCAAATTCGGTAAATAAGGAGATTCGACAGGCTTGCACGGAGGCGAACCGTGTTCGAGATGCCGCCTCATTCCATCATCGTTTTGAAACATTCTGATTGATTCTGCGAAACTTTTTCTCGACAACGAGAATATATGAATTCTCGTTATCAATCATTTTTTTCAACTGCATTTCTTTTATTCCCCGAATATTAGTCTCGCTGCAGATTTTAATGCGTCTTTTGTACTACATAAACTAACTTTCTATAATTACTATTTTACTTGCCCTACTTTGTACTGCCTTACTTGTTCAGTATACACTACTCATTGTAATTATTTATGCAAAATGACAGCTATCTTCGATCTCACTTTGTCTTTCACTTATTTTCCTCAAATTTGCTTCTAAAATCAGAAAATTTCTAATTATTATGCTAGTATTGATATTTACACTGATTTCTATTTCGGTGATTAGAAAACTTCTCGACAAACTTTTCTTAAGACCAAATCTATTTTCAGAAGTTTGTTGCAACTGAAACTCATGGCCTACTTGAAAAGTCTTACCTGGCAAACATGAATTTCTCACTTTTCCGGAGAATTTGTTTAAATTCGAAAATTGCACATCATTGCTTGCACAAGTAAACGTATGAACAGATTTACTTAGTACAGGTAGAAGTAATAGCAGGACAAACTGGGTTTTTTCACGAGTAGTAAGTAGATCATGATGATTGGATTTGCTTTGATTCTCATGACATCAAAATTTAAAGATGCCTTTTTAATTATTTGTATTAATTATGAAAATAATAAAGTGCAAAAATTTTCCCTTAAATTCTTTTGCAGTTGGCAAGTTTTGGCAGTACTAAAAATGATTAAATATCCATTAATAAAAATTATTGCTGACCATAATCATTACACATAACTTCAATATATCACTATCGCTTGATGGAAAGTGCTAATTTAGCCGTCCCTCTCATTACTTGTTTTATTTTTGTTTGCTGCTTCCACAGTTCGATTTTGTATAATCAGTCTTAGACAAATGCATAGCATAACATGCTTTTTTCAGATTTCCTGAGATAAAAATTGAACATCTTTACAGAACTGTTAGAATCAACAAATTTTTCTTGACATCTTTATTCTTGATCAAGTTGAAATTCGTTTTTATTTTCAGCAAATTGAAATGAAATTCATTTACCAGTCCAAAAGTTAGTTGGATCTACGTATTTCGATTCTGTCTATATTTGTACTTTTTTGTTTTGAAAGTTATCAAAAGTTTTCGTAAGAAGTATCAGATTAAAATACAATCACAACTTTTGCTTTACTTCTAAGAATTGATTTCGGAAGAAAAACAATTTCAGAAATTAAAGATATCTTGATTTTTACTCGTGAAATGATTTTGGCTACAGTGAAATTGAATACAGAAAATCCTCAATTAATCAAAGTTTAATGATTTTTCACTTTACGACAAATATTCAATGAGTGTTTTGAAAATTCCTCACCCTGTTTATAAGATAAATGTGTAATAGTATATTTCTGCCTGTCACTCTAACGTTTATTAGGCTTTAATATCTATAACATATTTATAGCATCCAATGCTTTAAAAACTTTTGAGTGATCACTTCAACATCGATATTCCTGCTGAAAATTATCGAAACAATTTTAAAAAGAATTAATAGTGATAATATAAAGAAATGATCACAAATAATCTTAATATTAACAGACGATTCTAGCTTAGGACTTAAGTTACTCAAAAAACGCTAATTTTGAGTGTATCTGAGCGAAAAGCATAATATCACTCCTTTGGAAGAAGTATCAAATATAATGCTTGCTTCAAGATGTGTTCAGTTTCTCACCTCTCAATAAAGTTACTGGCAGTTTTATCCATGCACAAATTGACTGCTCAGAATTACTTCAGAATATTAATTCAATATTCAATTTGAAAATAAATTTTTGATTGAAATTGAGGTATGCACTATTATATAATGATTTAAAAAAACTATTTCACAGTAATTAAAAAATAAGGCACAAGAATGCCATTACTGATACACAGTTATTAATATATTAATATTAAATGAAGACTTTAAAAAATGGAGTAAAAGAATCGATTTCAAAGGGCAGGAACAAAAGGGGTACTATCACTTTTTCTTCTTAGCCGAGATAATCAGATGTCCACGAGTAGTTAAATTTGATGTTAGTGATTTTGTGTCAATATCTGGTGGGAGTTTGTAAGTGCGACTGATTTCACGGCTAATCTCACCGTATTGATCAGTGCGTGCTTCATGTCTACAGTGAATTACCACATTGTCACCGGCAACTTTTACCTAGAACATGGCTATTACTAAATAATTTCTGTATTATAGATTGTTCTTAAACTGTCTGTTTTATAATAAAGTGTAGATGAACGCATGAAAACTTGCAGTCAGAAGCAATTATCTGAAAACATAATGAAGGATATGCAAAATAAAATAATATAAACTGTATTCATTTCTGATTAAACTTTAAGTATAATGTACAGAAAAAACTTTATTCAAAAGCAGAAGAATATGTCTTCTGATTAAGTAAGAAGTTGAAAATATTAAAATCGCGGAACTATGCTCAACTTATAGAAATGAGCAGCTCTCGAGCAATCTATTAGAGTTGTTTAAGCAACGTTTATTTCCGAACTTTCTCCAGAAACATCGTTTTGTTCATTTTCTTTTCAATATTTACAGCATTTTTGAGTAGAAATGTCCACACAAAATTAGCACAAAAAGAGCAACAAAGAGATCAGTCATAATGCCAAATACGCGGAAGAATCTGCTTGAAAACTTATTACGTAGGCAATTAACAAAGTTTCTCTTCCTAATAACAAACTTCAATTTCTTTAGGTGTGAAGAAGGACACATCCAAGCCAACTTCGAACAGTTCTTGAGTGTTCGTTACTTTCGTCACGCCATCATTGTGCTGCAAAGGCCAGTCCCACAGATCAGCACTCCAGTTGTGTGTCAACGCAACTTTATCATCCATCTTTGCTAGCTAAAAACTTAAATTACCCACATAAATTAATTGACAAATAAATATATATGTCGTCAAGACCTTATGACTTTTAGCCTCGCGTGAGGTAACATTAGAAATAGATCACTCTAATCAAGCTTACTAGAAAAATTAGTTTTGCGACACAACCTACAAAAATCTGCAAATTCCACAATTATTCAACGTTAAAAAATTAAAGTTCCATTAAGAGTAAGTTCAAATATTGCCAACTATTGATGACCTAAACGACAACATTTTACTTAATTATATCACTATAAAATCATGGCAAATTGGCGACTAGCGAATTTGAAAAATGCTGCTTGAATGAAAAATGTTTTTAATAAAAAAGCAAATAAATATGAAAACACGTAATAAAACGAAAGAGATTGCGTTTATGGCAGATACAAGCTATTTTTGAGAATAAAAATTCCAGGATATTTATCAGAAATGATTCACTCTTTTATTTAACTAGCTACATGGGTATCTGACAGTAGCAATCACAATTGAAATTTTTTCCAATGGATGCTGATTAGATGTTGCATCCATGTCATTTCAGGTATACAACGGAACAAATAAGCAGACGAATCCATCTTCAGACGAATCCCCCACTTTTTCTCTTCTATCCGTATACAAACTCATAATGAAAGACTTAGCTTTCGCAAGCAGTTTTCATTTACATATTTTCATCAAAAAGTTCAAAAATAATTCACATCTGGCACTTTGCATACGATGCCGAAAATATATCTAAAATCGTTCTTTTGTTACATTGGAATCTTTTTTTGAACGCTTTTTTTACTATTACACAAACATTCAAAAACATTAAAATATTTTGCACAGAACAAGTTAAAAACGGGTAAATTTGAGCAAAAGCAGTAAAACTATTTAAGAGCGAAAGCATAACGTAATTAAATATGCCAGCTTTTATGAAAGACTGTACATTGTTGAAAAGGAAAATATTTAGAGCTAAGATGTGAGAGTGTAGTGACAGTTTGCAAACGAAATTTACGATTTTAGAGGATAAATATTTGATAGTGAGATCAACAAGCTACTAGGCATCTAGTTAGTTAGTAAACGAGTTTTACTCGCAACTTGCTCAGATTGAGACCAAACTTTCCCTCAGCTACCTGCTCGCATCCTTCGTGTATGCGGCAATAAAGCACTATGATGTTGCTTCTCTGTTTTAGCTCATCTTTAGCACACTGAACGAATGAAGGAGAAAACTAAGTAAATAGAACCGCTCATCTCAGTTAATTACATTATATATTGCTTCAGATTCATAATCATATTCAACTCTCTGACGCACTCAACCACGAAATTCACTTCGAAGCAGTTACCCTGAGCATTTACTAGTTCTTCAAATCATATTCAAACTGGAAAGTGAGAATTCAGTAATGTTTAGCACTCTTAATTTCGATTTTAAATTACAATTTGTGATAATTGTGAGGTGTTCCTATTTCGAATCAATGTTCTTCAATTATTCTCTACATGGGTCAAGTAATCATAATTGTCTAATTAAGATTATCTCAACAAATATTCAAGCGGATTACTTGAATTTTTCAATATGAGCATGCTTAATACCAGAGATATGTAAGACAAATATTTAAGCGTTGTCGAGTTCCAAGTAAAAGAGTTCTTTGCTGTTCTTGATTAATGTGAATAAAAGCAACATTGAAAACACAACTTTACTACATAAAATTGAAATTAATGAAATAAACTCTTCAATAATCGCAGCACATCCGATAACAAGTAAAGGAGAATTTTAAAGTCTGCTTAATTGGAAAACAACTGGATGCATCAAAAACGAAATCTTAAAAGTAAAGGAAGTTTTCAATTTTGTTTATTCACGAAAAAGTTTTATGTATCCTGTAAAGATATCTTTTTAGAATAAATGAAAATAAGATGAAAATGAACTCATGAAAATTTTAGAGCTCAGTTTTGCCTTGGAATGAAACAGATGCGTACTTTTTCATAAACTTCGTGAGATCATCTAAATCTCGATCACCCTCGTATTTAATAGGCTGTTCTTTCTTATTAGCTGGCACAAAGTAAATCGTTGGAAAACTATTTACAACATAGTTGTCAGGAGCGTCATTAGCAATTGCATCAATTTTTACAAGTAATAAGTTCGGTTCCTCTCTTTTCAATTTTGTCGCCAATTCTCTATATTTCGGCTCAAATGCCTGAAGTTAAAAACACTGATGACTTTACCGTGTTTTTTGTTACTGTTAATGAAGTCTTAATTCCCACAAAACAATTTGATTGTAAAACTAGATGCGATTACAGTCATTATTTATGAACAGTACAAATTTGGAATCCAAATAAAATGAAAAAAAATTAAATGGATCCTCAATGTATGCAACAACCTTGCAGTGTCCACAAGATGGTGCATAAAACTGAACCATTACATCTTTTGTTTCATCGAATACAATCTGAGCGAAATTTGAAGCAACCACAGTCTTCACTGGCCCTTTATCATTCTTCGGCAGAGGCGCCGACTTTATAAAAGGCTTTATCTTACCTTTAAAACAAAATGATATTATAGCTAAGAAAATTTAATCCTAAACCTAAAGCTTTTATTGAAAAAGACTAATTTGAACAGTATAAAGTACAAATATTCAACTGTAAATGGTGGGTTCTAGTAGAACTATACCTGAGACCAATTTTTTCATAAAAGCGAAAAGGTTTTCCTCTAATCCATTATCGAATTCATCCGGACTCATAGGATACTTTTTGCCGTCATAGCCAAATGCTAAAACGTTATGTTCAAGACCGCTGTCTCCTAAGCCTACCTACAACACATGAAGACGACGTTGAAAAGCGCACAATTTTTTCACTGATTAAATATATTCACTCTTATTCAAATCTAGTTAAGAGAGATTGAACCAACACGTACATATGAATAGATACTAATTTATCATAAATAATAATCCCGCCTCATCAAAAAAAAAATTGAAAGAATTGAAAAAAACAAACTTCCGCAAGTTCATCAGCGAATTCATTTTCGTCTGATATTGCGAAGCGATATTTATTTTCTTTATATTTATTCGCAAAATCCAATACCTGAAAACAAAATTGAAATAAAGTTGAAGGAATACTTTTTCGAATGTATAATATTCATATTTTCTTATTCACAAAGAATATCTTATAAACAAGAAGCAGTAAGAAACCACTGCTATTTCTTTTCATGTGAAACTTTTGGAATCAGCTTTACGTTAAAATTTGCTAGCAAATATAACAAGTGAATAGGTCAGTAAATTTTATTCTTTCTAAAACAAAAACAACCATGTATGACAATGTGAAGGCCTTTACTGAAGTCTATTCTACTTTACGGCATCGTGACAAAAATATTACCTTCTTTCGCCAGTACTGTGTCCCTTCGCGATATTCCAATGAAAAATCCACGTTGTAATAAATAACTACGAGAGGAAAAGTAGTGTATCTGCTTGCAACATTCTTTCTAGTCCTGTGACCAACTAGAGGAGTTGAATTTTCTTGAAAAAAAGTTACTAAGTCTTCTGCAGTACCAGCTTTCTGCAAATACTCAAATTTTAATTAAGCGCTTTAAATACCATTATTCTCCAGAGAAAAAAGAGCAGTTTCCTGGACACTTTTACTAAATGCAGGTATTCTGAACTGCACAATTAAAAAGAGATAAAAGAAAGTTCTTACTGCTAACTGAAAGTTTTCACCTTTTCATATACAATTTGATTTGGTTCATATTTACTCCAATATATTTCAGGAAAGAAAATGACAATTTTATCTTCATTAATTTGGAAA
This sequence comes from Thelazia callipaeda, assembly GCA_900618365.1. NCBI lineage: Eukaryota > Metazoa > Nematoda > Chromadorea > Rhabditida > Thelaziidae > Thelazia > Thelazia callipaeda. The sequence continues at coordinate 22,439 of UYYF01004456.1, forward strand.
TGTTGAGCAACATCTTTTTCCAGGCAAACAGCGATATTTAAATCATTTCGTGTTATTTCAGCTAAAAATCACAATTTGAATCACTGTATTCAAAATAAAAGCTGACATTGTGTCCAGTTACAAAAAAAGTTTAACAGTCTTGTCTAAATAGTTTATGCATCGAAGTTCTGTTTATTTGCTTCAGTGATGATATATAATAGCCAAAACCATAGCCTCACAATACAAATTTCGTTTTCTTCTTAGTTATATAAAGTTTTACCACAATACGAAAAGAAGACCCTTCAATTAGTTTGAATTGAAACGCTTGCCTGCATCACTTAAAGCATCTAATATTATTTCACTTTCGTCTGCAAAAAAACCAATTATTGTTACATCATTTTTGAGCATAAAACGCTGAGCCTCCTTGACTGTAGCAACTTTTTTCAGAGCAGGTTCAGCTTCCTGAGTCATGTATGACACAATACCTGAACAAAATATCTGATTTGATGAAAATTCAGTTAATTTTTTAATTCGTAAAAGATGATACCTGCAGCATCTCTAGGTCCATTGTAATCAAATTTTCTCTTATTTCGGAAAATAATTAGTTTCGGATAACCAGTGATATCATGTTCAGAAGATAAATTATGCTCGACAATGGAATCTACCTCTGCAAGCACTATTCCGTTTCCCTAGAAAAATATTAATATTCATGTTGTTTTTACTGAATTAATTGAAACAAATGTCTTTGAAACTAAATTATAAAACACAGTGTTTTGTAAGTGTGATTTAGAAGTAAACTCCACTTGCTAGAAATTAAGCAATTAAATCAATAATATCAATATACCTTGAGCTGTTGTGCAGCTTTTTCGTATTCAGGTGCAAGCTTTTTGCAGTGACCACACCACGATGCATAGAATTTAACTAATACAAGTGGATGCGAAGAGATGAAAACACTAAAATTTCTCTCCGTTAGCTTCACAACTGCAGATGATGGTGACTTATATGTAGGATCTGTCTTCTCATAAACCCACTGAATGATTTCTGAAATCCACCAATACAAATCAAGATATATCAAAATCCAGCTGTGATGATAAACTAACTGTTTTTCAAAGTTCTTCAATCTTAAACCAAGTCAAAAATTTCCAAAAATGATAGAGTTTCACACCATCAGATTTGCGTTCACCATCATAATCAATAGGACTGTCGCTGTTGAGCCATAATTTAAGAGTAGGATAATCTTCAATATTGTAACTGAAACCACTCAAATTTATACGTCAAGAAAAATATTTGATAGCACTCACTGCAAATATAAAGACTTTCATTGCTAAAAATCCTATGATTTTGATTTTCACCATCTGAGGTGACACTGAAAGCGAATAATTTGATAAACTGCTCTCAAACATGAAAAGTATCAATTTCTGCAGTACGTTTCTGCCAATTTCGTTTCCACTGTAGCATCTACCTTTGCCAAAGGTATCGTCAGTTTTTTAGCGGCTTTTGCATATTCTGGTGCGAATGCTTTACAGTGGTTGCACCTGAGAATAAAAAAAAACTGCTCTGCAAAGATTCAATTTATAAATAAAATCTAGGTATTTGTAATTAATTTTTAATCCAAATATGTAGCCAATAAAAGATGTATCACATTTTGCGGATGAATGTCAACATATTTGCGCAATACAGAGATTACTTTTCTGAAAACACTTGAGAAGTTTACCATGAGGCGTAGAACTCAACTAGTGCTGTTGGGTACTTCTGAAGAAATAATTCAAAGTTGTTTTCATTGAGCACAAAAACGCCATTGTCTTTTTCAAAGTCTGCATCTTCTTTAGCAGTAGTACATGCACATTGAAAGGCCAATAACGAAATTACGGCTGGTCTTAAGAACATCACCTGAGCTTCACAACTGCATAATTAGGAGCAAATATGCTTCACATATTCGTGGTTCAGAAAACAATACTTAATGAGACGTAAATGAATCAACTATGTTAGTTAAATTATAATTAATTGATTTTTCCGTCCGTTAAAGACAGCAATTCATTACCAAACGACAGCGTATTGTAATGAATGAGATGAAGAAGAATGAGACTCGACGTTATGATACACTGTCTGTTACAGTTTGAGAAAACTGCAATGCAGGAAGTACAAAGTAAAACTGTATGCATGAGAAAGTAAAGAAAGCAAAGATGTAGTACTCTTTTTTTTCAAATTTTTTCCTAAAGAAAATTGAACTCAAAAGTGTGTTGTGGTTTTGGTTGTGTGTAGGATAAAGAATTTTCTTGTAATAAAGCTATCTTTAGTTGATCGCTACGAAGAAGTTCCGAAACAATCGCTAAATTGAACTTGAAAGCAACTTAGTCTAGTCTAATGCATTCAAGTGCAAGAAAGAAGAGAGAAATTTTGAGAGAAAGAAAATGAGGTATAAATAAATATTTAGCCTTTGTCAAAGAGAGAAGGAAATAACGTGTACAGTACATCATGCGGTGCCAAGCGCGAGTTGGCACTCAATAAATAAATCAAATGTTGAAGTCATTACATAACAACATCAACTCGAAGTTATAAAGTTAATTTGAACACGACAAGTCTATACTTTTTGTTTTTGGTATTAGCGAGCTGAAAAGTATTTAAAAGAGGTTGAAAATTCCTCAGAGCTTGCACTCGATTGTCTTCTCTGTTCACACGCTAATCTTTATTTTAAGACTGCTGCTTTAGTTAGAAGATTAACTCAAAAATATGAATTATTTATTCATTTATTACGTTCCTATCTTCGACAATAAACTGCACTGCAAGTGAGCGACGCATACCGACAGGTTGTTGTCCACATTTGCTCATTCTTGTGTCAACGCTTGAACAGTTTTTCAAATTGTTTTCCAACTTTTCATCCGCGGACAATCCTTTGACCCAATAAAAACAAGCATTCCCCGAAAAAAACCTGAAATGTCATTTGAGTTAATGGATTTACGCTTGCTAACTAATTAGCCCGTGTATTTTTAATTTATCAACCCACCTGCCCAAATTTTGAGCTTGTGCAGTGTTCCAATTCAATTAAAAAAGATGCAGTTTTCAGTTAAATAAATGTGCATATGACGACTGCTAATCAAGAGAAAAATCACGAAGCGCAAAAGTAAACTAAGTTTCAAAATTATTCACATGGACTATTTGTTATTATTACGAGTACATAAACTCTTTGCAGAATCATTAGAGTTTTTTGTTATCAAAAGATTAAATAAATATCAGATTTTCTCATGAGAAGCAATTAGTGGTTGCTGCAGATTTGACTTTACTTTTTCCCAAAATTCAATTTTAATTTCTTTTATTTGTTAATAAAAGCGAGTTGTCTTTTAATCATTCCTTAAATAAAATGATCTCACTTTTTTTCCCGCCCAAGACATGGATAATTACAATGTTTATCTTTATTAATTTCAGGGAAATTGAGAATGACTTGCAATCAGCAAATGGATTATCATGCTGTAAATGCAAGGAAAGCAATGTTTGGCGTATCAAATTACGACAATGCGCGCACTTTGTATGTATCGCTTGCATTCTTATGCATCTCAAGGTGAATTTTCATCCCCATTCATTCGAGTAATTAATGATCCAAGTTTTTAATGAGAAAAATGATGAAGTAAGTTTGCTGCAATGTAAATAAAAGGAAAGAAAAATTTGTGGCAACCAAAGTTAATTCGCATTGAAGGCTAGCAAATGATGAAAGTCGTAAATTATCAAGTTGAAATGCACTAATGTATAATAAAATGAATGCAAACTGAATACTTTATTGTTTACATTTGTTTATCATTACTGCTGCTAACTTTTACTTTTGAATTTACTTCCAAAAATAATTCAAAATTCCTACTGCAAAGTCTGTGCAGAAATTTGTACAAAAAGAACGGGAACTGTAAAAGATATTTGAGCTTGTAAACTTGAAACAAATTTCTGCAAGTCATCGTGAAGCATTTTTTGGCATAAGCAAGTAGAATCAAACAATGTCTAGTATTATGTTTGTACTGGAACTTAAATATATCTTAACTACAATGGTTGTTTAATACATTAGTACTGGATCGAAGATGAAAGCAAACCCCGAATCAAATGTCCCAAAAGAACGTGTCCGAAAAGAATTCATGAAAATGACATAGACGCGGTTCTCGATTCTGATAACAACGATTTAGACATTTTTATGCACAGAGTGGAGCGCGAGTATTTACTGCATCTACATCGAAAACATAGCATTTATTATGCCTTCGGTGGTATGGATATGGTACGCAGATGCCCCCTCTGCAAGGTAACAAAATCTCAAGTCATTTCTCATAAACCTTACTTATCTTTTTCATTCCATCAAGAAAGTGGTTCTCTATCATGATAAAATTCAGTAAAACATGAAATAAAGAATGTTGAGGTGTCTTAATTAAAATTACACTTAATTATGATCAGATTCCGCAAGAAAATATAAGAACTGAAGTATAGTTACACGAAGTAGAAAAAGATTCCTTTCTTTTCAATTGGAATATCAAATTTAGCCTGAAGTGATGAGATGTAAGCAATTTAGTTCAGTAAAGTCAGACTTTGTCAAGAACAAAAAATTTAATTCAATACTATCAATGACTTTATTCTTGTATTCTCTGAGTGTTCAACTTGTTTTGATTGTCAATCCAAAGAGATAGATGTGCGCTGAGTGGTATTTCGCGTTTTGAGTTTAGAAACCAAAGAGCGAAGTATTTTTTCAAAACTGCGACGATGCTTCTTTGATTGTCAACTATGTAATGCTAGATAATAATAAAATGAGCTTAGAATCACTGAATTGAATGGAAATGTAAAATTTTCTATTAAATCCGAGCACAAAAGATGTAAAGTATAAATAAGACTGCACTGGAAAATTTTCATGACTTCTCGACTGATTGCTTTCGCTCTTACAGTAAGCATTTAAATCGCTGTTATTAATTAACGATTTGCTTAATTTTTATGTTTTCATATTTGAGTTTCACAAAGTCTACATTATTTCAGGCAATTTACGCGCAGTACGACGGCTGTAATTTTGTACAATGTGTAAACGTACGGTGTAAGCAAAGATTTTGTTGGATTTGCAATGAGCCCACTGAATCCTTACAACATTTTGCAGGTAATTATACAAAATAAATGTTGAAAAATATGTTCGTGCATAACTGTAGCTGTTGGTAGAGAATAAATGATTTACAAAATGATTCATTTCTCGTGATTTCTGATTCTGCATCAAATTCAAAGCATCTCCGAGTTCAAATAAGGTGTAATATGAATGGAGCGCTATTTGCTAATTCGGCAAAAATAAACTCCTTCATTAGTTAGTCTTAAGAGTTTATAAGGTTCTCCTTCAGTTTGTAGTAATATCTGCAAAACTATGATTAATTTCGATTTTTTGAACCCAGACTTTGAACACCATCACTTGCTGTTGTATATGGCAATTGTTGCAGTGTTTTATAGCTTTGTTCAAGTAAGCAGTACCATTTTCTGTAATCCTTATTCTTAAGTAAGAAAGAAGTAAGCACAAAGTAATTGTTACTTACATGCTTTATTTGTAGGTGGAGAATGTAAACTTGGATGGGATGATTTATTCAAAATTTGTTTTGTTTTAAAATTTCTGGCATTTACCGAGGGGTTTCTGTTATTGATTTTCATGCCCCTTGTTAGCACTACTTTAATTGTTAGTATTTTATCAATTGTTTGAATTGTTAATTTGTTTCATTTGATTTGCTTGGTAACAGTGCAGCTAAAAAATTTTAAGCAACAACGTTTTGAAAAGTTATACATTTTATATTTTCATATATTTGCAAATAATATTATTATATATTAGTGCCTAATGATGACAAATTTTATGTTCAACAATGTCTCAAAATCAGTTTAGAATTCAAATTCTATCTTATCTCAAATTTTTTTCATATATTCTTGCAGTATTTTGGACCTTTATTGGTACTTATCACGTTTCCTTATGAAATAATCATGTTGATTCGGAAACGTTTGCGTCAAGCACATAAGTCACCGTGGGTAGTGACCATCGTGGTAATTTAATTATCATTGAAATACTATTATAAATGGAAGAGCCATTAACTAGTCTGATTAAAACTACTCCAGTACCAATTTATATGATTAACTTTTTTCAAATTTTCACCCTCTCTCTGACTGCACTAATTTTTCAACATTTATATATGAATACAATTTTTATCATAGTTACAAGTTTTAAATGCAATGTGCTTCTATGGACTACATGTTTCACTACAATCACATCTTACATAGTACTTGTATATTTTTTAGGCTGTATTACTTTATCCAATAATGATGATAGCTGCAATTCCTTTCGCCATCGGCTCGCTATTATTTCTGATTCCGATGTCATTGGCATACTCGGCAATAGCATTCATTAAATGCATTCCTGTGGTATCTCGGGCAAGTAATTATAATTAATGAAAGCAAATATTTTGTTGTCTCAAATAGATAGGTACAGAAGTGCTTTAATGTTCTGATTAAAAATTGCTTTCAGGCAAGCAAGTAGAATATGTTCATCATTACAAAATTATGTAGACTTAGTGTACCTTCTTATATATTTTAATGTGGTTAGAGTCAAAAAATTACTTGCAGAGTTGTAATGTTCTGTACATGCTTGCTACGTTAGCAGGTTTCTTTGGCTTTGACGATTGGCGAACCATTTTACGAGAAAATTACGAAGCAAATCGTTTGCGTGAAATAGAAATTGACCAAGAGGAAGCAGAATTAAGTGAAAGTTTGTTTTTATATGGATTTATAAGTTGATTTATCATAACATTTTTATTAAAATATTTTGATATTTTTGAGTTAGTCAATTGTGCAGGTCGGTATACAATATTTGAAAATTTGCTATTCCATAGTACTGTATAAACAGTTAGTAATACTACTGTTATTTAAATAATATTGCTTACAACTGAAAGAGCAATATTATTTCTCACAATGATATGATCTCGCATAATTTTATGATTTTAAGCTGTTTGAAAAATTTCTCATCCTCATTATCATTAAATTTTTAGTTGCAACAGAAGTAAAATGATAAACTGTATGACTCAAGAGAAGTGATAAACTAAAGGAATAAAATTATTACTTGAATAAAACTGCAGCGTACAAGTTTCAGAAAGTGCAGTTCACACTACAGTACTTCAAACGGAATATGCTCTTGGGAAGAATGTGGGAAAGGAAAGAAACCTTTCATGAGACAAAAATTAGCGTTTTCAAATACCTCTATCACTGTTAATTATTAAAAAATGTGCGCTCTGACTACAAGTTTCGATTCATATTAACTCACAAAAGTCTGAAGACTTTTCCAAACATTTTACCTTCTTTATTCTTCCGAAATATTTTAAAGCAGTGGTTTTTACACAAATAAATACGCAGATTGTTTACAGCTATATATAACTGAAGCTTTATGATAAACGAATTTAATCCCGATTTAAAAATTCCGATCATTTTTTGTTTCCGCCTTCCAAACTTCGCATTTGGAATTATCATCAATGAACTCATCCAATTTGTTGAGTTTCACCAGAGCTTCCTTGACATGAGGCAACATTTCTCGTGTACCGCTCATGACATCGAACAAGTACGCTTCTACCTGCAAAAATTGATTTACCTCTTCAACACAGCATGCAGATCACATAAAGGCAAGTTGAAGAGTAGCTGACTAACAAAGATACTTGCTGAGAGATAAGTAGATCGAAAAGGTGAAGTGAAGAAAAATTTAGTGACAAGTGTACAGCTAGCAAGCAGAGCTGCGTTTAAAATACTATAAATCTTGTAAGAGACATGAAATAATATTATAGATTCTAAAGAAAAATTGCTCTAAAAATTGAGAAAGGCTTGCAAACTTAATCTGACGAAGATGTCAAGAAAGAATAGAAATTACTGCTAAACATAACGTAAGACAGCTATAATAGTGTAATCATATGTAAGTAGTACTTCGCCATAGCAAGAAGGAGGCTGTGAGTATATCAGGGGTTCCGAGTGAGACAGTAATCCATAAAGTCGTTCACCGTAATCTGTATCGCATACGAAGGGTCCCCCTGAATCGCCCTAAAATCTTTTGAATGATATCTTCTTTGTTTGCATGTCGTTATAAGCTACTAACTTCATTCTTCAGCAATCCAATCCGTAAAAATAAAAAGTATTTTTCGTGTGAGTTCATGAACTGAATTCATACTCTTAAGCAAAAAAATTTGAAACAGCTTACTCCACAGATTCGACCTTTTTTCCTATCCATTTGCAGTGGGATTAGAAGTCTTCTGTTGACCTCCAGCACTGAAAGATTTGATGCCCTGCGTAACTCGCCATCAGGACCTCCTGAATCACGCGATGTGTATAAACTTGATATTACTTGGCTATGCTTAAAATAGTTTTTGTATATAACATATAAGTCGTAGGGAAACGAAATATTTTCACCTCCTCATTCACTTTCAACAATTAGGAATATTATCATAAGTCTAAACTCTAAACATCATTAACAGTGGGATAACTTGATGCAAGCAAACTCAATTTTCGTGTTTTATTGATTCTCATTTCTTTCCGTTCTCAGTAGTTCTTAAAAAACCGATCTCAATCTTGAAGATAATCAGTTATGATTTCCAGAAATAGGCGTAAATTTTTTCGTATAAACTATTAAACAAGCAAAAATTAATATTCAAATATATATATATATATATATATGTATAATCTCCGGCAGTTCATAGGCTGATCTTCCTCTTTGCATTCTTGATTGTCGAGCTGATCTTTGGAGGTTTATCTTCTTGTTTCTTGATCCCATGCGAAGCCATTCCATTCAGAAGGTCGTTAAAAATAAGAGCATAGAGATTCGAGTGCAGATAAGAACAGCTATAAACTGTGGATCGACCGGATATCATGATACGCAATAAGAAGCGTCATGAAGTTATTATGATAGAGGTTGGCTACTAGTCGGGACAGGTTGATAGAAGTCAAGACACAGTGAAATAATAAACTTGGGTCAGAGATAAGATGAAGGACGAAATAAATCCTGTATGTAATGATTTAGAATTGTTACGAACTTTTAAACGCTGCACCAAGGGCATCAGTGAGATGCTTTCGACCGTGTTTTTGAGCACTATCGTTTATCGTTGAGATAAAGTCGAGGGATATATATCTCAACGATAAACGATAATACTCAAAAACACGGTCGAAAGCATCTCATTGGATCATCATCGCCGTGGATTCCACAAGAATGAAGCAACATATAATTGAGCACAGGACCAGTGAGAGCGCCTTAATACGATCCGTGCCAGAATCAGTAATGTAGAAAAATAAGACTAACTTCTTTGGAACATAGATTGATTAGTATCACATTATAAAATTTATAAATAAATAAATAAATAAATAATAAATAAATAAATAAATAAAATAAATAAATAAATATAAACTACAAATCACCCTTCTCAGAGGATCCGTAACCAAATATGGCACATTCATTAACATATTTTTCTGATGGCTCAAAAAATTTCCACTTATCAGCTTGAATGTCTTCTACAGGTAATTTAATTATCGAAAACATTCTGCCGCGTCTGGTTTGACACACAGGTAATGGGACATCCAACGTAAATAGTGCGAAATCCACAACTCCTGCACTATCCTTAAAGATTAGCGTAATATATTTAATTTGGAAAACCATTATAAAATATTGAATATTGCTCTTTTAAATAGCCAAACAGCACTTATCTTAAATACTTTCTCTGGTCATAAAATGCTTACGTAGCCACTTTTTAAAAGGTAGAATTCGCTTGCTTTCTTGGTTTAATAAGCAAAGCCAAGAATAATGAAATTAACTTGTATCAACAAAAACTTTAGCTTCGAAAATAGTGTTGATTTACCGATAGTTAACTGAGATCAATGTTAAAGAGATAAATTATGTGAATCTACTCACGTTTAGATTAGACAGCTTTAAAGATCCTTTAATATCACCAGTAGCCCAAACTATGTACGACGACTTCCCATTATTTTGTCGAAATATGACTTTTGTTATCTGCGCGGAAACTTCCTCAGTTTTTTCATCCCTAACCATTTGATTTCACTTTAATGTATTCAAAAAAAGTTAAAACGTTATTTTACAAAAAAAATAACATCATTTTCTATCAGTTTTTCTAAACCGAAGTAATTTTATCTAAGTAAAGGGACTATTCAAGTTTAGATGTGACAAACTTTCAAAGTGATCATATTTACATTAAGCAGTGTGCAGCAGTAATCATTACGGATCGAGACAATAGGCTTGCCGTGCAAAGGATCTTGCGACCTAGAAATTGAATTACTAATTCTTGACTTTGTGGTTACACAACAGAACTTTTCATGTTCAGCTATCAATTAACTGCTGAATTAGTCCTTGTATGGAAACTAAGACTATATTTGTTTGAAGTGTCAGTACCAAAATTTTCATTGTTATGTGCATACGAATATTAGAAATCCGTCAAAATAAATTTGCTTTATACGAAATTCACCAAAACATTGATAAATGCATTAATGACAATATTACTTTAATAAAAATCCACCTGGCCAAGTTATGTATAGTTCAGCGATATATGAGAATGCTTCTGGTTCAACTATCTTACCGTTACTAACTCTAAAGGTAAACTTTGGAAATGCTTCACTGGTATGAAATAAAAGGGCCAAAGTAAGAATTGCAAAGTTGATGAGCATTGCTGTAGGTCCTGAAATTTTTCAAAGACAAAATACAAAACAAAGATACTTTCACGGCAAAATAAACTTTTCAACAGAGATATAGCGTATTAGCAACGACTTAAGCTCCTGCTGCGTGAATCGATTAAGTTTAATTGTGTTCTGGCTTATTGCATACTGTTTGGACATATATTTTGAGCAGTGTTACAGTGATCACCTAAAACACTGCAGTTTGCGTCAAATCGCAGTTATTTGTGATATTTGAAAATATAGAAGAGTGCAGTTGAGCGCATTTAAAAAATCAAGCAAATGTTAAAAGTTCAGTTAGAACTAAATTTGCTTAAAATACGTTTGTGGTTCTTGAAATCCTTTACCAAGTAAAGTGATGCAGCCGATGAAATTTAGATAAATTAGAACTTTTGATCTGCAACATTCAGTGGCAACAAAAGATATTAGCGCAACGAATCAATTCAATTGGAATTTAGCATCATGATTTAATTCTTTAAAAATCCTTCGGAAGCACTTGCGCTTGAATAAACTTGCAAATTCCATTACAAAACTTGGTGAAAGATTCATCAGTACAAAACTTTTATGCTCTCGTTCAATAAAACAGTTATCAGCTACAAGGAAACAAATAAGTGGGTTAAAAAGAAGATAATTTATGCGTTAACTAAATGATGACTGATTCAGCAATTGATTTAATGGAGAAAGTTGGAGATTGCTGTTTCGCGGTAATGTGATATTTCTAGAAATTATTTCTAGAAGCATGTCAAAAGGCTATCAAAACATTTTTTAATCCTTGGCAAATGAATCACAAATGAATGGATACAAACATGGGCAGAATAATAATAAATACAAGTGAACTAGAGGTTGATTCTAAATTTTACAGTGACCATTACCATACCTAATCCAATTTTTATGATTTGTATTTTAATATTTTTATGGAAATGTTGGATTAAAATTTAAAACTCGTATAATGTGCGTGAGTAACTTTTGATTGATCACTCGACTTAACCTAATATGATAAGTGAACAGGTAACTTCAAATAATCTGTAGTTTTTTCTGGTCTGAATGCTTCTTTAGTTTTGTATTTAGTGCTTTAATCATAGTTTCTGGCTTGTTTAAAAATAACAAGAGAAGACATATGGTACAATATATTGAAAAATCTGCAAAAATAGATAGGCACATGGCTTTAAAATTCGAAAAACTTAGCCAAATAATCGAGAAACAAATTAACCTGCAAATTCTGCAAAATTTATCGAAAAAAAAGTACACCTAATAGAGTTTATTGTTGCTGATTTAATTTTAATTACTGAACGCATTTGCCCATGGTTCGTCAACACATACTTTGTTACGGCAGCAAATAATGGTACTAACTTTATTGTGTACGGATAAACGTGTTCGTAAGTTCAAACGAAATGTCACTGAAGCTTACTCTGCTTTATCTAGGAACTTTATTAGTGATATGAGGGTAAGTTTGGTTAAGTAAGTTGCGCGTCCATCGATTTGCTAGCCTCCACTTTATAACACACAAAAAGCACTCTAAAAATGCATTTCATGCTTAGTCTCCCTTAAACTTGGTCGGAAAAATAAAATAACGCAAGAAACACTCAGACCAAACTAAATTACTTAAAACTGCATACAAGAGATAATAATTGTCAAGCAGCTGGATTTGTTGTAATCAAAATTAATCAGCATCGAAAAGTTGAATAAATGAGTAGAAAAGATCACATTGGTCTTAATGACATTTATAAAAAGGAATGAGAATGAACTGTGGAGATTAGCCATTTCTTGATTGCTTTGGTAAGCTTTTCTCATTCAAATTAATCAGAAGAAACCATACGAAATGAAAAAATTTATTGAAATCAGAACTGCCTAGCTTACTTCTTCGAATGCTAAACTTCACAGCATTTTTTCTTTTGCGACATTAGTCCTAGTAAAGAAAACCCAATCAGAAAACTAATTAGTGGATCATGACTCATCTAAAAGGACTAAAATTAATCTGCTACAAGTTTGGAAGAAAGAGAAAAACATCGAAAAAAGAAATTCAAATCAGGTGCAAATGTCATGCGTTTAAATTATGCAAATCTCAGTTGCAATCATATAAACTGATAATCTATTGACACGGAAAAATCTGTATTCTATAGCTGCACACTCTGATACCAAAAAAAATATTCCCACAGTACTTTTTGACATCATCTGCAACCATTTATGCCAGCAAATTTTCGGCTTCTCTGCCTTTTCTGATCCACCAAAAACTACGACTACTATTTCTATCTGGGTACTTTGTGGCCAAATTCAAATTCAGGTATTTACTACCTCCTTCCATATTTTGCTCTCATTTTACAGAAAATTCAACTATACTAAAGAATTTGTTAGATTTTTAAATAATCGTGATCGATGTAAGCAGATTAGGGGAGCAAAATAAATGATATAAAAGATTCCCTTGGCACATCTTTACTACAATAAACTTTGAAACTTTTCCAGGAATATTTGACTGATTTTTCTGGGAAAATTATTTCGATAAGCAAGCAGAACATGCAACATCACAGAGCTTCGAAAGAGAATTTTATGAACAGAAAAAAGTGCTAACAAAAACAAACTGGAAGTAACTGTTGTTGTGCGACACACTAACCGTACTAAAGAATACATTTCGGAAGATTAATCATATTTTTCATTTATGCAGCAGAAGAATGCGCAAATTACTGTTTTTGCTTCTGAATTGCTATGAAAAGCGGAAAAAAAAAACCAGTTCTTTGGAAAACACTTCACTTACTGTAATCTAAATCGAGAATATTTGCTTGAAAAATTACCGTAACATTTTATTACTCTTACATCAATTTTATAGTTCTTCAAGCATGTTCGGCACAAAAAAATAATCGACAAGATACTGAAAAGCGAGCGCAATAAATGTAACAAAACCAGGAAATCACCTACATCCATAACAGATGTAGCTTAAAAATTTGTTTCCGTAAAAAACTTTATCAACCTCGGAAATTACAGATAATGAAAAATGACAGCCTGTGCATCTGGAAAGCAATAGATGAACTTCTTATTTCACAAAAAAAAACCACTGAAATAATTGTATAAATATTCAGCTCAGAAATTAAGAACGGACATCACTATCTACCTTTCAAAAAATTTAAATATCTAATTAGCACTTTTGGTACCTAACAAGACTGTGAATGAAGGCTGAAATACAATATAAAATGAGAATACAAATGAAAGAATTAAGATTCGAATATATAAATTTTTTAACGCATGGAAAAAGCATGAACTGAAAACCAAAACAAAAGATCCATTTAAAAAAACTTTTAAGCAATGGTACTAAAATGCTTCATTGATAAAACTCATAACATGCGACTCCTCAAGATTATATGCGGTGCTGCTAGCTTCTGATGTACCGCTGAATGGACTAGAAGACTCAAATCAGACAGGGCACTAAAAATAGCATTAAATTTGTCTATACATCTACAACTTCAATTTCTTATCGCTGTACAGTTTATGAAACACATTATAATATTATATTTTGACATTCTTTAGAATTTTTATTCTGATAAAAATAAAAAGTAACCCATTAATCAAGGAAGAGATGTAATTTATTTTTTTAATACTAAAAGTTATAAAATAGAGGATATAGACCACCTGTTTCATCTTTTCGACTATTTTTTTGCCAGATGAATATCTGAGAAGTCTAGATTCATGTCGAGAGACTCTTTCAGAGAGACGTGACAACCATATCGCATCACCTTCGCGTCTACCATCGTGTACGTCTATTGAAACATTAATCATTGTTTGAACAACATAATTCCCATATTGATCGAATAGCATGATATCAAGCGCATCACGCCCTTTACTAAAAATATATAGTAATTGCTTAAACAAGATAACATGAACAATGTTGGCATTACATGCTATACCGTCATAACGAAAATTCATACACGAAGTTGAAAAGTTCAAAAAATCAGATTAAAAAAACAACATAACTTACTCATCTTTAATGTAACCATCGAAGATTTCACTCATCAGGCACTGTAGTAGTCTTGGTGAAGCATGTTTCAATGACTTTTCGACGACGTGAGATGCAAATTTCTCTTGTGATAATGTAAGCACATTACTGCTGCAAAAGTGGGATAGAATGCTTGAAGTATACTGGTATCCTTTTTCATTTTAACTTGAAGATATGCAAAGACGATCAATAAACAGATTTTTGTAGTATTATTTTGGCAATTAAAAGAATATAAACATAATAAAGTTAAAAAAAAGCAGATACAAACAGTATGGCATGTTTTATAATGTATTCTCGAGCTTCAGGATGAAAATCGGAAGTAATAACGTGTTGCATAGCATAATTAGCAAACTGATGGTCAGTGAACTCGACACAGTTTTCGGTTAGTCGTCGCAACACTTTGTTTAAAAGTCGCCGCGCTGTCTTGAATTCATTTGGAGTATTCGTGAAACGCGCGGTACATGAAGCTAATTCAAGCTCCTGAAAAAAAAATGTTTATTTAAAAATTTTTTTAAAAAGTAATCAACAAGACCAGCTCGAAAAATTGACGATTTTTTAAGGTTTCTAAGGCAGGTTTCTGTGGAAAAAGTTTGACGTTGTAAGTTTTACTTCTAGAGCAGACTGTATAACACGGCATCCATATTTGTTTTGAACAACTTGCTTAAAATTCTCCTTAGATAATGTGAGTGCAATTACAATGAAACTGTACTTTGTTGGTGGGAAAAGTGCAAACAATTTCTGCAATGCAAACAATTAGATCATTACATAAAGGGAAATTCAAATCGTTACATTACTTTACAGCAAAAAGCTGAAATTTTCATCATCACTTTAAATGCTTTAAGATTATAAATAATAGAATAATAGAACATTAAGGCAAACCTGCATAACGTGGGTAGCACAACTGTCAACTGCCAAAAAACATTCAGAACCATCAAGTTTGCTCAGTAATTCAACTCTATAACCAAAGTCGAATCTTTCAAAAATACGCTGCATAATCCGACTTCCATATCGACTCGAACACATCTTGACTACTTTACTTGCTACATGTTCGGCAACTCTTGCTTGCTCAATACCAGGAAACGCTTCCATTGCGATTTTCTATTATTAGCATTGATAAGTCATTCACATAAAAGAAAACCTGAATAGTGACTAAGGAACACCTGAATGATGAAGTTTCCATGAGGGTCATTACAAAACCAGTCGAATCCACCTTTTTCGAAAAGGTAATCAAACATCATTTGACGAACCGATGATGGACTTTTTACAAATTCTTCCTGCACAAATCTGAACAAGATGATTTATTACTCCTGTTGCTCATAAACTAATTAGTCTACATAAATATTAAAAGCCTGGTTGAATCTTACCGACTGCCTTTTTCATCCTTGCCGAAATTTGCAATATAACCTGAATTCAACAAATAGAATAAAGTAGGCTGCACCACTTCAATATTATTATTCAAGCCATAGCTAAAAATAACAGTTATGAGAAGAAACAATGAATATATCAATAATAAAGTATTTAAATATCGTCGACAATAGTGATAAAACAAACTATTCATAGCCATCCCAACATCCACTGTTTCTCAAATCATTTACATGAGACACTTCACATTTTTGTGCACAGCTGTCACATGCTATCTGAAAAATAAATTTAGCTCCTTTATTTTAAACTTTGATGAAACATTGACAAGTTATATCTCATTAACCGAAAGGGTAATTTATTTATGTTAGTTACTGCATCATAACTCCATGATTAGCAAAAATCTTTCGCAGAATCTGTGCATAGAAAATCTAAAAAATTTCTGATTTAAACTTTCAGTCAGAAAGCTCTGAAAAGAAAAATACTGAAGCCATTAGCAAATTACACTGAAGGAATCAGAACTGTTTCAACTTACCAGTTGCTGTTCTGCTGAATTGGCATACAAATAACATGAATTATCGGTGTAATGATTATATGGAGAACACCAATGTGCATCATTCCTTCTTGTATTCTTTTCACCGACCTGATAAAATTTTGAATTTAAAAAAGTATAGCTTTGCACAGCAAAACTGAAGAAAAAAATTACTGTAATTGATGACATATTTTGACAAAGTTGATCATTGCCGACATCCAAATTTATGTGCTCTGAAACAAATATCCAATAAATAATTAATAATTTGCAATGAAAAATGACTAAAAATTTCCCAAAAAAATATTTCGCATGTTTTTCTTGAGCAAAAATAAAGTTGATCTTTTATTTAATAAAAAAACCATGATTTCTTAAAAATGATTTTATTCTGAAAATTTTGAAATTATAAACCAAGTATGGAATCGAGTGTGATTTCTAGAAAGCCAATAAAAATGTGATTCAGAGTGCTGTTATAACTAAAAACGGAGAGTTTAAAAGCAATCAAATGTCTAATGAACACCTAAACATGAATTACCATCTAATTACCTCCGTTGTAATGAGGTATCACATCCGTTGAATGTTGGAAATTATAATTTATTTGCGAGGTTGTCACCTGTTGCATTTTTTTACTCTACTTGAATGATTTAAAATGTTTAACAACTTTTCGTTATCCCGACAAGCTTACACTGCAAAGAAAATTAGCAATTTTGGAATTCGTATGGGTCACCATATACTTCTAATATCCGAAATTGCTACGTAATTAAAATTTCATAACGATATTAAGTTTATAACTGTCATAAAACTTTACGCAAACCATAAAGTTTATATACAGAAAGCACAATATAACTGGGTGATTAGTTCACAACCCAGCGTACTGCCTGAATTGATGTCAGTAAATTTAACAACTTAATTAATATGTAAAGTAGTACTTTGCAAAATATGGAATAATTACCAGCAAGAAGTGACACAGCACAAAATCAACCGGAATCTTCTCAAAGAGATGATGATCCTTTTTTGACCTCTGACTTACCTTTTTTGACCTCTGACTTGTCAAACTATGATTTCGAATATGTCTAAATATATCCGCTACGTTGAAGCAACAAAATGTTGATCACAAAATGCACATGGAAATCTGTTTAATCTTGTACATTGCAGTCATCACTAAATCAAGTTTACACGCATGTGTAACGATTACATGAGTAAGGAAGGCTAACCTGTGAAAAGAGACCATTTCCTAAAACACGTAAAAAGGAGTATAGAGCTGCACTTTTGACGTATAGGTCCCAATAAATTTTGATGAGTGCGCAAATTAGTGCCATAAAAATTTCAAAATGGCACAAGAGAGTTTGTGAATAAATGTGAACATAAAGTATTCGTTCAGAACTGCTCCTCACCAGAACATTACGTGCAAATCAAGAAAATCAGTGAATGTCTGTTTCTCTCTCCGGTTATTGCGAAATTCCGTACTATTCTTTGTTTTTCGTCTCGCTTTCTGATCTGTTCGACGTCTATATCACTTCAAATGTTTCAAGCACGTGTTACCCCATCTTCATTTCAGCTAGACCTTCCATTTGCTTGCGTTTATGACTTTCAGATGCTTTTGATCTCAGCATTTAGGTAGAATTTACTGTTTCATCCGCTTTCTGTTCATTCTTGAAAAATCTGTTCAATCTTACACATTTCATCATCACTAAATCAAGTTTACATGCATGTGTAATGATTGCATGAGTGAGGAAGGCTAACTTGTGAAAATAGACCATTTCCCATAACACGTAAAAAGGAGTATTAAGCTTGTTGTGGACGCGATAAGCAAGCCGTATTCCTACTGCATTTACTAATGGAAGACACTACTGTAAAATTCCAACTGTAGCACGCAATTAGCACTCTCATGCACGTTTTCGCCTTTCCATCACTTTTCATTTCTAGTTCTAAATTGTGACGCTTTCTTTCAGCAAAATTGTTGGTTGGTTTTGGCATGATATATTCCTGAGTCGATCGATATCTGTACTGTACCAGGTTTCGAAAATACTGAACTGGATACTGAGCTATCGGCTAAGAAATCTCTCACAGAACTAAAACTAATGGAGAAATCACCGCCAAGTATACGAGGTGTAGGACTACTCGTTCAGAAACACGACTTACTGCTTAAAGAGGTCTGCGCATTATTAAGATGCTTTAAAAAGCTCTCTTAAAAATTTCAAACATAGTCAAAACTTTTAAGAAACTGGCATTTTCAAAAGCCGAAAAAAACATGTGGCAACGCTCCAAGTCTGTTCTTGTGCAAAATATCGACGAAGAAGAAAATCTTAAGCAGTCACGTCGTACTTTCAATGAAATGAACTCACTGTAGGTTACTGAAAAAATTCTACCTGTAGAAGTTTTTTGCTTTTCGGAAGCTGGAAGAAGTAAGAAATATTTCGGGAGGTTTGTACTTTTTTAAATCGATTTTCTTACTTTCATGAATCATTGCAGATTTGAGCATAATTCCAGAAATATGAAACTGATCGAAAAACGACTTGAAACAGCTGCAGAGCTTACCAAAAAGGGTTATTTTTGATTTCTTCTGACCTTAACATTCTTGATAAAAATTCAGTGCCTAGATGAGATTATTTCGGTTTTGCTTGGATGAAATCAATATCTATACAGTTTTTTAATCTGCACTGTTTCTTTTTAGCAATAGATGCGGTTGAAGTGGTTAACAAAGGCAGTGGTACTAATGTTCAGACTATGATGGCTCGCTTTCAGACCCTTAAAATTTGCTTTGAAAATGATTGGAAAGTTGTCCGAGAGAAACGTATGTTTAAAATGTTGTTTAAATATCAAAAAAACTCCAGAAATTTTATTTACAAATAATCTCTCATTAGCACAGTATATAATACTGTATTATATACTGTGCTAATGAGCTGTGCTAATTGCTTGGCTTTAAAATACGATTTTTAATTCACTCATCAGGACCATTTGTATGTACTGAAAAAGTAATTTTAATTTTCTTACTTCCTGATAGAGACATTGATTTTACAGAATAGTTTTGTAACTAACATTCTTCAGTTGAAGGTCATTGAATCTAAAACAGTTATTGATTTGTGAGTATGTAAAAGGCTAATGACAATTTTTGTAGTTGTATAGTTGCTACGCAATGAAACAGAATTAGATTTATTACAGTGAGGCAAAATGTGGATTTCGATGATGCAATGGATGCATTGCAAAAAAGCCTCAACCATCTAATACGTCATAAAAATTTCGAACAAAGAGTAGAACGTGTATGTAAAAGACGAGATCATGAAAAACGATTATTGATGGAAAAACAGGAGGAACTGCTTGATCTCATCCATATGCTGAAATTAAATCTTGGTATAAATTTGCATTTCAATAATCATTACACTACATTTGTGTAATTGTGATGCAAAAGTTAATGCTAAGTTTAACTGTGTATTTGCAGATATGAAATTTTCTGAAAATCAGAAGTTTGAACAACAGTCAAATGAAGCAGAGGCAGAACTACAGAAAATATTATCATCTGAAGTAGTTAGGTTTAAGATTTGTACAACGAAGAAAAGTTGAAGTAGAGCCAGAAATATAATGAAAAACTTCATCTTTAATGAAAAATATTTGAAATGGTTGGAGATAATTTCTATTTAATCATTTTATTGTTTAGGAAGAAAATGTGAATGATGTTATTACTGAAGAAAATGAGTTAAAAAAACAACTTGACCACCGTTTTCATAAACTTGATATGTTGATTGGTGAATTGTCAAAACTAGAAGAGCAGAATAAAGATCTCACAGGAAAAGAAAAAGCCCTTGATGAACAAGTTAGTATCGTGATAAACTTTTATATTTTTTATTGTTATTATCAACAACTTGTATTAGATATGCTAAAAGCAAGACACCTCATTTTTTGTTTACTTGATATTAGATCGCGAGTTTAAAATGTGAACATGAGATTCTCATGTCGACAAAAAAGGATGATCCTCAAATGATCTCTCTTCACAACAGGAATATCCGCGAAAATTTGCAGGTTAATTATAGGATTTATATTTCCC
The DNA here is from genome assembly GCA_900618365.1 of Thelazia callipaeda. Taxonomy (NCBI): domain Eukaryota; kingdom Metazoa; phylum Nematoda; class Chromadorea; order Rhabditida; family Thelaziidae; genus Thelazia; species Thelazia callipaeda. The sequence goes on from UYYF01004456.1 coordinate 43,013, forward strand.
TTCCACTTTAACGCACAAACATGAAGGCTACATTATTGAAAGCTACAGAGTTTATTGCGTTTTTAATCCGAAAAATTTTGTTTGTTTCAAGTCTTCTCTTTTTTGTTTGTCTCAAATCTTCGTTTTTAAAAAGGTCTGTTTAGGTACAATTAACAGGACAAATATGCTCACTTGAAGATCAAGTAAAACGAGTGGAATTGGAACTTGACTGTGCTAAAAGTGAACACATTTCTCTGATGATGCTTCTTGGTAATGAGCAGCGAGATTGGTCGAAAGATGTTGAAATTTTGATTGAAAAGGAAAAAGAGTTAGAAGAAATAATTTTAGTAGAGAGAAAAGCAACTGCTGCTCTCCGAAACAAGAGGATGGAACTAGATATGGAAGTGATGACTTTTAATTTGGAAATAAATGATAAGATCCATATTTAGAATAGACAACTATTTGAGAACAATTTAAATTGTAAGAATCGCCTGGTGGAAAATAATCATGGCGTTTTAAATACAAACGTATATATGACAACTTGTTCGTACTTCTCATTTTTAGAAAAAATCATTTCTTCTTTATTGTAATAATAATGTTTATTCTCTGATTTTCAATGAAAAATATGTTTTACTAGTCATTTTCAGTGTAACCGCTTGCAAGTGGAAAACAATGCTTTTCGTGAAAGGAATAATGCTGAAATGCAACAGCAGCGATATGAATTGAATGAACTTCAAGATTACCTTGGTAAACTTATGGCACAAGAAAAAGAGGTAAGTAGTTTTTACTTGATCATTGTTCCTTCATGGTATTTTCGTCAATTTTTGTTTACCAGTGTTTTAAAAATCTGAATCTCCTGAATTAAAAAACTTTAAAACCAAAAGAGATATACTTTAGTTCAGAAATTATTTAATTCAGAAATTATTTAATAGTTTTCATGCATTAAGGAAACTGAGCGCTTAGAAACACTTCGCGGTCACTCCACGCAGATTCCTCTTTTAAAACAAATGTATTCTGTAGAAGGTTAGTACTCTTCGGGCCTGATATTACAATTTTTTTCCAGTAATGATTCTGAAGTTTTTAGACAATCGTAATCAATTCAGATGCTGAGTACTTTAAAGTTTTCAAAATCACTAGATCGCAAAGAAAAAGGTGCCAAATTTATTCGAAGAAATTCATGGTATATTTCTAATATATCAGAAACTGAACCATCGGAGAATGAACAAAGACGAAATGCAACTTCAAAACGTGATATTGTTGACAGCATAGAAAAGAAGGAGGGAATAACTTTTGAGTCTGGAGTGCGGGTGCGTTTTAGGCATTTGAAAAATTGTTTCAAAACCTTTTTGGTATGAATAAATTGAGTGTTAAGCATACGAACTAAAATCGCAGTGCACTATATATTTTAGTGCGCAGCTAGGAAAACTGAGGATGGATATGTTATGGATTCGGAGAGATCAGAGAATGTGCCAAGTGATATCAATGAAACTGTTGAGGTCCAGTAGAGTGCATCAGAAATATTTAAGATAAATGCGAGTGTAAATTTTCTATGTTGCCGCAAATAATAATATTTTAAGTAGGAACCTTACAATTAGTTGCTAATATAAAGACTTTTCAGCGAAAACGCTATTGTCCGAAACCCAAATCAGCCTGCAAAAGCACTCTTTCAGCAAATTATTTATCAGAAATTGTTTTGGACAACCGAGATAGGGATTCGGAACATAATCAAAGTGTGTGGTCAAATTTTTCTGCAGTGATGAAGTAGATCATTTGGCAAACATAATAATGTATATGTTTGCTATTCTTGACTTATAATTTTTAACACTACTATACTAGTATTTTGCATTTGTAGTGACCTGTTCTATTAATTCAATGTTTCTTCATAATTTGAGCTATAGATTCAAATGATTTCTAGCGTAAACTTTCAGAAAATCAAAGCTAGTGAATTTTGAGTTCTTGATGGTTATTCCTCCTACTTGAAATTTTAAGCATGCTAATTTCAATTAACGATTAATTTGCATATTATTCTAACTACTGTTTACTTGTAAATGGCATCACCATCCATATATTGTATTATTGTATTTGTGATATAGTAAAGTATAAATTTTTTTCATCTACTTTTCTCACATTTTTGTCAAAAATATTTTATAATCCAAAAATACTGAGAACTAACTTTAACTTGTTTTCAAAGTGAGTTGGTTCGAAATTAAAAAAATAGTTCTATCGGTTGCATGAAGAAATCTGCGTGTTATTTTTGTTTGACGATTTCCTGATATCTAAATACAGCACCAAATAAGCATTATGAGTGCTGCATTAAAGTATCAGGAGGATTGATATTCTTTTTCTTGAAAAAGCAGAAGGTGCATACTTTGTTTTCGTTGCAATGAAAGTTCCATTTCTTGTTTAAATGAAAGAATGAAATAATGATTACCACCTCTGTTCTTTTGTCTTAAACTTTTCAATTCCAAGCAATTTTTCCTAGGGATCGTGTTTTGAGGGAATCATCTAAGTGCAATTCTGAGCTGATCTGAGATTGGTTTTTTCCAAGAAAATTAGGGAGTGTGAACATTGCACCACAGTCCGGAAATCATTTAGCTAAATGACACTACATAGAACAGAATTGTTGCAATTTAGACTAATGCGCGAGTAAATTCGAACAAATCAGATGAAATTCGTGAAAACTTACCAAAGCTTTGTGAAAGCAATTATTTCCATAACTAGCGCTTTATGTCTCAAGTGCCTTCTCTCTTAACGAAAAGTGAAATTATGAGAAAATATAATGAGGGAATGTGCGGTTAGAAATACCAAA
>UYYF01004456.1:46722-75343 GCA_900618365.1 Thelazia callipaeda
TTACGGACAGTCAGTACTTCATTTTTATAACATTTGAAATATTTTTCCTGTTATCTTTTCCAAATTCATTTTCATCATCAATAATTAATACAAGGCTTGATATATTCCTTAGGTATCCCTGAAATTTAGTGTTTTGCTGTAGTGCTTCCATCAGCTTGGATTTGTTTCAGTAACCGATAATTCCAATCCCCTGGTTGTGGAAAATATTGATACAGAAACATTTGAAGAGGTTTTAGTCTTTATTCAGCATTCAGTGCTAACGCTGCGAAAAATGTCACTTGAAATTCTAAAAGTTTCAAATTAAGTAATTACTTTAGGACATGACGTTGATATAAATTTGTAATATTGTACTGAAAAGAACGAATAAGAAAATGTAATAAAGCTTTGTTTTAAGTATATTATGCCTAAAACCTTCAATTTACATTTTCTTCAAATCTGTTAGTCATGCAAAGATAATTCTGTGGTTGTTCAGATTATAAAATGGTATAACATGACAATGCGGAAGCGTTTCTATCCCAGTGATCCGGCAGATTTCAGTGAACTATTACAAGAAGCGCAAGTTGTTGGCTGTGATGAAATTACGGAAGATTTTCTGATTTATTCACTGAGAGATTGGATAAGTATTTATAATAAAACGTATTACCAGTGGTTTTTGGAACGACCTAATTGTCATTTAATTAATCGAAATCATCGATTGAGACGATGGGTCACGCAGCTTCGGATTCATAAAACCCAAAAATTGCTTTTGGTGCATACGTACAATTTACCGATATGAGATAAAATTTTTAATTTTAAAATAGTGAAGATAGAACGGTGTACACATTAAGTTTGTTAGGAGCAAAGATTTTTAGTATAAATCCTTTTAAATAGTTACTTCTATAATGCTGAAATTTTCTGTAAAGGTAACATTTATAGTTTTATCTAAAATTTCTTTCAGGCGGCAAGTTTTCTACAGATGGATACCTTGTTAGATGACATGTGTAATTTTTGTGCCGGATTGATAGCAGCGAGAACACCTGAAGAAATTGAAAGAGTATTTGGAATAGAATATGATAGTTCTGACAGTACTGAAGAAGAACTATTGGAAGTAAGCAATGCTACTATTTACATAATTGTGTTAGTAAAATGCAGTAATTAGCATATTTTCATTAAATTCAATATTTTTAGTGTGGTTAAATACAAGTATTTTTGCATGTAGCAGATAAATAATCCTTGCATGCATCGATAATTGGTTTAGATTATTATTTCCATACAAAACTTGCACTTCTGTACATTATTCACTTTAAGTAAAAGGAAAGCAAATGAGTTAGGAATCGAATAGAACAAACACTTTGGAAAGAAATGAACAGCGAACTTAAAATTTGGATGGAACATAAACAGAGTTTCGAAGGATAAACTAAAAAGGTCTCACAGAATTTATTTCATTTTTTTCAGCTCCAAAAAAAGGGCAAATGGTTTGAAGCGTTAATACGATACCGCAGAGGTAGAGCAGCGTTCTTAGACATGTTCGTGAGTACGGAACCGGAGCAGGTACCGGATGGACTGTGCACCTCCGTGTTACATTGTCGAGTCTTGCCCAGAAATACTGTTCAACACTTATCTCACATGCTAAGAACATATTTCCGGACTTAAACAGCAATCAAATTTTTTGGAATATGGTTTTTAGAAAAAGAGGCTTGATTTTGAAATTAACTTTTATACCTAGTGAGACAAGTACAAGAGTGTTGTTTAGGCACGAAAAACTGTTTGCTTTGTATGAACTGCGACTTGCACCATATTTACTTAGATTTATCTACCGACTTAAATTGTATAATCATGAAGCTTGAGTCAAAATAGTGTTGACATGAACATAAGTTTTTCAGAAATTAAAGCTTTTGACCATTGAAACATATTATATTATTGTTGGTATTGTAGCAGAACTCTTCAGTGAAATGAAACTTTACAAACTGAGTATTTATCGCGTGAAAAAGTCTTTTGATTGATAAAGCTGCAATTGACAGTGAATGAGTAACAAGCAATTGATATTGAAATAAATGCTCAATTAGAGATATTTAAAATTTAATGAAATTTTGAAGTTTTCAATGCATTTGGAAGGAAGGTCGAGTCTGATGAATGAACTTGTCTATTGATTTGCAAGTTAATATATAGTTAATTTTTTCCTGACATATTAGTTTATGAAATTGATTAATATGCAAGGTAAGAATTTAAAAAACTGTTAATACACAACGTGTTGGAATTATTATCGACTAGAAATAGATGCCAAAGTACTAACGGAAGTCGAATGGAAAATAGAAAACAATTGGTGTATAGCAGAATCTCATTCTCCTGTATATAGAGATTACTTTCACTTGCGTTAGGGTAAGTAATATGCAAATTAAGCTTGCTGAAAGGATTTTTTGGTTGAAATTGCAATCTGAATTTGAAAGATATAATAGTAATGAGGGAATATGATCAAATACTGCGTAAAACAATTGATGTGAGTCAACAAGGCGAGTGTTCGTTCTACTGCTTAGATATTAAAATTACTCTTTGGTCTGTATGCAAAGATAACTGCCAGTTTGGAAATTAGAAATGAATCAGTGCCTAATTTTTTTGATTCCGTAAGGCTAGGCAGACAGAGCTTAGATGAAAGTCTGCGCTAACGCTCCTGAATTATGTTATTTGGAAGAGTTTTAGAATAATCTCTTTACAAAATAATAATTCGTACTATATCTGATGTCAGTCATTAATTAGTCAAAGTTACAAGAGAAAGTTTTGAAAATAAAGCAGTGCATTTATCAAAGTTCAAAAGTTTTATAAGAAAATGAGAAAATTATTGTCTTGAGACAGAAATAATTAGTGACTAATGCATTCATTTTTATTAATGTATCTATCATACAAAATTTTCCAACCTTGCTCAGTTTTCCCGGGAAATCACTCATGTATAATCAGTTTAAAAATTTTCTGAGTTTTTTAAACCAACACGTTGTATCCATCGTCACAACGAAATTAGTCTTCTCTTTTTGCAACTTACAAACATTATTAATCACATTGTGTAAGCATTTCAATTTTGATTCATTCATTAGTATTTTTTGGAAATATTTGACCATATCATTCAGTCGAGAATTTGTGTATTTAATTACTATTCTTAGGAGTATTCTATTTATATATCTGAAATACTAATTAACTACATTTGCTTTTTTTGACTTAGTGAAAGTATTTGCTTGAATAAACTAATCGCCTTCAAATATATTTTGACAAGATTCCGTGTTCTTTTGTTGTGGTTTTGAAGCATGTGAGTAAATGGCTCCTGTTGCGTAACATTCAAACACAAAGTGGCTTCAGTGCCGTCAAAACCAAATGTTGATAATGATTGATCATTTCCAAGGGACAGAAAAGGAAGTGAATGCTTAATTTCAATTTCATTTTCACTTTCAATTTCTGCGGATTTCGAATGAATTCCTTCCTCGATGGATGGGGTGTATGGAAGGATGGATGGATGGGTGTGTAGTAAATTGTTGAATAGAGTGCATCCGATTTCGCTTATGACAAGCCTTTCCTTTCCCCTTACTTCTCCTCCTCTTTAATGTTCCAGACTACCTCGAGATATTTTTAGTTAGAATCGAGATTTGACTTACTGACTTAGTGCTGAATTTGTGCGCAGACATGATCTATACTTGCATTAAACTTAAAAATCCATCCATTCTTGATTCTAGGCCTGAAATCTCGAGAGCTCATACTCCATTTAATTCAATTTGATTTCCAGCTTTAATTTTATCTCATTTTAACTTATCTTCTTTCCCTCCATATATCTTGCTTATTTCATGCATGAGCTTTTGTGAAAAAGTTGGAGTACGCAATTATTTCGTACTAAGCAACTCGACCGACCTATTTATTCCTTCTGATCTCATGCCTTGTACCAAATGACGATATTGTTTGAGTTATTATTGGAACATAACCTGTAATAGTTAATGAGAGCGAATAACAATTTAGTAATTTCTAAAAAGTGAATAATGAAGTAAAATGCAAAGTTTGGCATTTATGTTATGTGCTAGGCAAAGTAAGTGAAGATTCAGCTTACATATCGCTTTCTTATCGATAATTTTCTATAGTCATATTTCCTCTACTTTTTTTAAGGATAAGTTATCAAAATATTTACAACGAACTTTGCATTTTACTTCATTATTCTGGATAATTGCGTTCAAATGCTGTAAGTTAAAGTTAAGACCTGAAATAGCGCTGCATTAATTGTAGTTCAGTTGTGTTACTGTCCGCAAATAAGTTTGTTTTCTTATCTTTCCACTTTAATTTAACCCATTTTTTTGCGCTCGCTTATTGTTTTAACTGAAGAATTACTAATTTTATTTCAAAAATAATTTGTAACACTTAAAGTAGTATTAGTTTTAAATTGTGGTATCAGCTACAAACTTTATTTCTAGCCACATATAAATTGATTCTTGAGAATCATCGAAAAGAAATAAAGTGGAGTTAATAATACTAGTCAAAACCTGCTCAAATTCGATTCAAAACTCTTTATCGCGCCTTTTTGATCCAACAATTATACTACTGCTTTGTAAGTAGTTCTACTATAGTGACTAAATTTTTCAATTCATCTATTTTAGAATTTTGATAATTGCTGCTTTATCAGCAGCTAGAGAATCTATATTCATGAATCTTTAATTGCTTATAAAATGCTCCATTTCTGAAAGCTTAAAATATAATAGAATTTAACCAAACAATTACAGAAAAAACTTAAAATGTTTGCTGTGGTTTTGAACTGGTCTCAAAATATTTCTGAAAATTATTGTAATTAAAATGAAAAAAAGTTGTGATTGATAAGTAATGAGTATTCTCGATTTATTTACAAGGAACAATGATATCTCGATATAATTCTATAGTACATGCACAAAAATGGAAGAATAGTGAATTTTAGATGTCACTGTAATTCGTTCGGTTTTTTTACGATGAAATCGATATTAAAAGTGAGAATACAAATAAATCAGCGTTCTTTCTTCACGGTTCCAGCTATGTTTTCAAACATTCTTGATGGTTCACCGTAGCAACATTGTGATGGCTCGTACTCTGTTATTACCACTGCTTTATTTATTAACAAAGCATTGTTTTTGTATTTGTAACAATACTAGCAGTTGTTTGCTTCGGTTGAAGAAAATTGCAGCAGAACCGCGACGGTTTTGGTTTGGAGAGCAGTGGCGAGATCGTTGCACTGGTCGGTATATCAGTCACATAGAATGTTACAATCCTCAAACATTGCAGTCTTTTCATAGCTTGGGAAGTCGACTCTTTCGTGTGAATACATATCAGAACGAATATCTGAAAAATTTACATATATTTCCGACAATCTCTTACCCATCTCTGGAAGGTTTTGAACAATTTCAACTTTTTATATTCTCAAAAATCAATTTAACTTGGTAAGAAATAGAGTGGAATGAATAATCATAGTCAAAAACTGCTGGAATTTGGTTCAAAATTGTCTTTCATAAGGTAAAGCGGGAATAAGTGACTACATATTTAGGAACGAGAACATATATGGGATTAATTCTTTTTTAACCATATAAAGCTTGAAAATGAATGAGGTGCTTAATTCGCATTCAAGTTGCTATCAACACGCAAATACTATGTGAGCAAATGTTATAGGTTCGCAGAAATATCGTGCCTGTGATCACGAGTTCACTGTAAGAGGTACAGAAAAAGAGATCGAAGTTAATCCGGATATGGATCCGGTCAATCCTTACGCTATTCGCCACCCACCTAAAATTCAATGGGATGGAAGAAAAAATGGCTCATATATAATTATTGCAACTGATGTTGGCTTTGGTACTTTGAATTTTTTCACTTTGCGACTATCTGCAGGCGACAAAGTTAGTATTTCTCTTTAAACTACGGATATTTCAAATTCTTCAAGGACATAAAGTATTTGATGATTAATTGCAAAAGCACTCTAATTGCAATACAAATTGCATTTATACAGAATTTCTTCAAACTACCAATAAAAAAATTTTGCAATTCGATAAACTAAATTTGATTTCAAGTAATTATTAACAACTTTCAATTTAAATCTAAAAGAATTCAAGCGAAGTATTTGATTAGCAAAACATAATGTCGAATTTTAAATTCATATCATTATTTAAAATGAAAACTTTGGATGTTTTTTCATCTCAACTTCTGAATGCAAAGAAAGAACAAATTGTAACGATTGCTCCTATTATCTTCAATTAATGCCTTCAAAGCATAAAAGAGATAATATCGCAAAATTCCTTGGGCATGAAAATCGTTTCTAAAAATTTCAGTATGTAATAGCTAATCAGTTTGTCACAGAAAGGAAGCATTCAATGTTTAATGCATAGTCTGATTCCAAGCCTCAAGTATGATAAATCATTCAAATGGTCAAGTTGTCCTCGCTCACGAAATTGAATGTCCATAACGTCAAAAGAAATGGCAAGAATTAATGATTTTGTCCCAAAGGAAATCAGCTATGCAGGAGATTTCAGGTAGTGAAAGAATATGCAGAAGTTGAAAATTTTCGTGATCAAGCAAACCCTGTTGTATTCTTAATTTTTGAAGCAGCTGGCGTAAAAAAGCATTTCAACTTCGATACTGAAAACTTCAACCTGCCTAAATTTATGCTTGATTCAAACTTGGAAAATGGTGTCTTTTATTATTTTGATTACAATTTCAATTGAAAAAATCAAAGCTGATTATAGTAAAATGGCCAATTAACCTTTAAACCTTCAAAGATTTGACAAAAAAACTATTTTCTTTACATTAAGTGAGAAAGAATCTCACAGAATTACAAAACTTAGCATAAAATAATACCTTTTCAGACTTCGTAAGATCTTGTTTTCTCGCTTTTTTCAGTTGTTGTTCTTATCTGCAAACGTAGAAATAAAAGTAGAGCTGTGATATTTCAGCCTTGATTGGCATGAACATATTATTAGTGAGCACAGATCCTTATGCCATAGAAAAGCAACGAATCCGAGGAGCTGTTGACAACTGTCCTTCGCTTATTATCAAAAGTAAGGACTGAATTTAAATTTAAATCAAATGAACTAGAAATCTTTTTCTCTTGAACAAATTTAAGTACACTTTGAAAAAAATTAGCATATATATATATATATCTTTAACTTTTATTTTTTTCGCTATTCAAAAAATTATAATTTTGATAAAAATACGGATACAGAGGTGGAAAATGAAAACCAGTGGCATATTTTGAAGCAGCTTCCCTTGAGGCAAATCAGTAACTGGGTATCAGTCCACTTTGAGCAGGTAAAATCCCAGATTCAACTGTGTTGCCGAGAATTTTCCTTCAAGTTAGCAATATTTCTTGGATTAAAGTTTTCTCTTCTATACAATAAATTTATTGCTAAGAAATTTATTCTGAGATTTCTTGTGCAGAGAAGAAAAGTCTTTATTTTTTATTCTTATTATAGCCATCGATTTAAATAAAGCACTTTAACCTTAAACTTCTTGCATAGGTACTATTGTTATCATTATTTCTGTGCCTATTTTGATTAAGTTTGTGATCTCAATTTTCGATTTCCGAATGATAGCACCTCTCTCATGCATCTGTGAAATGAAAATTAAATTTATGCATTTCTCATTTTCACCATGACTTTTATTACATTTCTGTATTACTTGGAAGGAAGAGGCATTATGTTCCATAATAGGACATCAGCAATAGTCTCAATTAGTGAAGATTATCTGCAAAGCAAGTGGGAGCGATTGTTTGCTAATATAATCAAAGATTAAATAATCATTTCATTTTGCAAGAAGTTGTGTGTGACAGATCGACAAGTAGTATATTCGAGATTTTTGAAGATGTAATCAATAATCATAAGATCAATCTTATTAATATCGTTAGAAATTTTATAATCCAACTTTAGTATGATGGATCAGAAACACAAGTGATAGCAATATTTTAAAGTTCTAGAGATACTTTTCATTATTTTTTTTGTATTCAAACAAATTGAATATGTTGCAGTTTGAAAAGTGAGTTAGTAGAAATTTTAATTTGCAGAAAAGAGATAATACGAACAGATCCTCTAGGAAATAAGCCATTAGCTTCGGTCACTGTGCGCAAACATCCACGCGTTACAAGTGTGAAAAATGTGCAGCAGGTAGCGACGAACAACCCTGGTAGTCCGTCATTCCAAAGAATTATCAGAAATCTGCATTATTCCAATGGTTGTTTATTTTTTGTGTTAACTCACGGATTACCGTTATGCTTACATTTGATACATTTTTAACTCTGATCTATTACTGTGGTATTCATACCTATTGATTATCATTGTCGTTATTACTTACGGAAGCAAAAACTGACATGACTGTGAAGGAAATTTTGAAGTGATCAGGGAAAAGTAGTAGATCCGAAAAGGCAAATATAATTTTAACTAAGCATGAGATGAGTGAGCGATCACAGATAAAAACTTGCAACGAATTACTGATATTCAGCAAATGTCTGAAATGCAAAAAAATCACTGTTAGAATTGATAAGTAAGTGGATGATGACTTCTTGATGAAAAATTATTTTAAAGAGGCTTGAGGTTTTAATTGTGTGCGACTACTTGTTAACTCTTTTAATGTATAGAAGCAAAATATGATATTAACAGAGAAATTTGGGAAACTGTGGATGCAAGGATAAACTGATTTGAAGTAGCAGAGCACCTGATCTCCTTTTCAGTTTTGTTGTCATTAAATTCGTATTGCAGTGAAATGCGAGACTGATGGATAAATGGAATTTGATTTGTGATGGCTTGCTCTTCACCAGCAGCATCAAATTATTTTTGATCAAAAATTACTCCTTACAAATTACACTTTATGTTCATTATTCTCAGTTCTTTGATGAGAAATGATAAGAAATTATTACTTCAGCACAAAGTTTATAAAATTCGTCAATATTGCCCACATAAGTTTTCCGAGGCTTAGTAAAGCTTATAAAAGTATGAACTTCAGAACTCAGTAAAGAATATGAAAATTATATAATGTGATAGTTTGTTGATGTTCAATATGAAAGTGACCATGATAAAATAAAGAGATTCAAGGAATGGTAAGAGTAATACTTGATATGACGGTGATAATGAGCTATGGTATTTTGCTCTATCAATTTTTCAGCTAAATTCTCTGAACAAACACGATTTGAGCTCAGTAAATTTTATCTATTCTTTGCTATTCAGAGATTAGCAGCAATGCAATAAAAACTAATTTGTGGAATTTGAAAATTTTTAGATGTTGTGGAAACATATAAGACCATTGTGATTTTCGATTTAAACAACGAATTTTTGTACTGGATGGTTGCTGATTTGCCGACGCTTTCTCTGTTTGCAGGAAATGTTGAGGATGGACATACAGTTAGTCCTTTATTTCTACATCAGGACTGTCATTTATTGCTGTGATTCATCGACTTGAAAAAGACAGCATTAAATCCAACTAAAATATTAGGCTTAAAATGTCTGCGAATTTTTGTAAAATTTCTTGGAATACGTAACAAGTGCAGTTCATAAAGAATGGATAAATCATAGTGTTAGCTACATTAGTTTTGAATTTCTTATACGTATCATTATTTCAGATTTTTCACAAATTTTTTAAAATCTTCAAAAATGGACCAAAAATTTAAAGCTCTTCATACCCATACTTATACACAATATACTCATTACTTATCACTATTTCACCATTCAAAATTGCATCGATTAACTTTTATTGAAAATTGAAAATTACTATTAATTAATGCAAACGTCATAGATTGTACCGTACTTACCCCCTGTTCCACAAATTCCAAAAACTTGTACGACGGCGGTGCTTTTGCTCCTAACGCAGCCACCTTCATTGATATCTTTTGCTGTATCAAAATATTACAAGAATAATTCTCTCTATGCAAACTGTCAACAGAATTGCTCGCAAAGGTGAGAAAATTAACTAACACATCCATTACTATATCCTGTATACTAGTAATTAATCAAGCTGTTGAATATCGAGTGCTTAATCTTTACTTTTTTAGATCACAGCTTTTTTGCAATGATAGTGATACTCAGTGACTAATTACTCATATTCAATGAAATATTAGTTTTTTTAGATCAAGCAATCTTGAAACTTACATCCAAATATCCCAAATAAAGAAAAACAGTTTATACCTCAAAAACCTTAAAATGTTAAGAAAAGCATTTATTTTTTGAAAGTGGCAGAAGCCACTGTTAGTGAAAGTGAATATTCGCAATCATTGAAATTTGCAAAGATAAATTGTTTGGCCATATCTTAGTTACAAACCTCTCTTACAGAATCATTTATAGATCACAGTTTGACATCGCTGAATTTGTCTCGTTGCATCAGCTACAGTTGTTTGCGATTAATTGGTTTAGCATCTGCCACGACGTGTTTGAAGCAGTTTATCATAAGCAGCGCTTCCTCCAAATATTCGCAGCGAAACATTGGAGTCGACAGGAATCAAATTTTTCTGCACTTACAAATAGTCATCGAAGAGCTGAAGCAGTTTACAAAAATAATCGGTTAATTCGCTTTACCTTATTATATATATTACAAAGTTGAAAAAGTGAAGCGCTTTGCTTCTTCATTTTCATATAGTCTATTATTATGAACTTAATTACTTGTTTTATTGCATATTTGTGATCTATAATATTTTTCATTGAATGGTGATACTTTCCAACATTGTATTTGCTGTATTAGTGACATTTATTTTCATTTTCATTTTATTAACTCATTTATTCAGTCTTAAACTTCAACTGCCTGAAAGTTCCTTTCTTCAAATATATGTTTCTAGTGAAATTAAGAGAATTACAGAAACGAAGAAAAATTCCTCATTTTTGCAATACAAATTTACAACAAAATTTGTTTTATTCAGTTCACTTTTAACGTCAAATTGTTTCTCTTCCGAAATTTTTACATTTTAAAACTATATACTTTAAACTAGTCAGAATCACAAATCCGAATCTTGCTATCAAGAACTGAATAATTGTCTTTCAGGTTTGCAAAATTATATAACGACATCACAGAAGGCGAGGATATTACAGAGAATTTATGTTCAGAATTTGGATTAACCTATGACCAACCTTGCATGCAAAAGTTATTATCAAATATGGTTACTAGTAAATTTAAAAGTACATTATCATTCGTTTGTTTTATTTGCTATTTATTTATCTTTATATTAAGTTGAAGAGTTTCAATTAATTCCTAGAGTTAAAATTTTATTACTTTTCTTATTGTTGTGTCTTATCAGTCATGAAAACTGACCATGGTTTACAATGTCAGTGCAAAGTTTAATTCATTATACTTCAAATCTGAATTTAATTATTGAGCAATTATAATTTTTAATTTAAAACAGTGACAAGTCCAAATGTGCTTCTTAAAAGCATACTTTTGTCATTAATTCATCATAATCTTAAAAAGAGGTCAGTTTTTTGAGAGAAATTCAAAAAAACCTAAAATTTTTCAAACGTAATCTCAAGAGTTGTTACTAACACTTGTGCATATCCAATTAATTCTCTAATATATAATGTGTAATGTTACCAGAATTTATGTAATATGATCAGTGTGCTTCACGCGAATTTTTAAGCATGTGATTTAGAGATTTTTACATTATTTATATTTTCAAAAGCCGAAAATAACATATAAAGCAAGTAGTCATAGGTCGGAAAATTTGCAAAACTTTAAAAGCAATTCCACTTTTGCTAGAAAAATCCGTGAGTTAGAAACAAATACAAAGCAGTTCTTCACTTTTGCTAGACAAATTCGAAATTTTTGTTCAATTCATCAAAAGTTAGTAGTAAAAACCGCTAATTTCAAATAGATAAAAAATACAACATATACATCGCATAAACGCAGAAACACAACACATATAAGTGGGAGAAATACAGCACACACACGTGAGAAACATAACACATAAATGGGAAAAGAAACACAAATTTTCGAAAAATTTATAAATTGCAAATAGGAAATTCGACTTGTTCTATTAGCAGCCTGTGATTCAAGCCTGCAAATGATTTCAATTCGTGCTTGAAAGGATTTGATCCAGTTGAAATATGACTAAGAATACGGAAATAAATAATACAAGAAACTTTTATCAGCCAAGAAAACTTCGATTCTATCTATGACTTTGATTTTTAACGATGAAGGGAACCACATCATAGCATTAACTCTAGTCTGTTTGATGAAACCCAATCGTAATCTGTCTAATAATATCAACTCATTAAAATCAATAATTTGTGACTTCATTTCTTTTTTAAAAAGGATTTTTTTGCAGATAAAATTTTATGTGTGGGTCGTAGATATGAAGTTGTAAATGCGCCTTGATGTGGAACCCAAAAATGTAGAAAATAATGAGATTCGTTACAGTGAATATTTGGAAGAATTTATTCCAGATTATGAAGTGCATGATACTTTCCCATCTGAAGCCGGATTCGGGAGAATGGTTACTTACTTGCCAAACTGGCTCTGATGGAGCTTTTCCATTAAGAAGTGCATCTCCCTACATCCCATCTGTAGAAAATAACAAGACGGATTTATCTAGATGAGGAGGAACAGGACTTAAAGAGACAGTGTACTCCAAAAGTTGTCCAAAACAAATGCCTGCAACTTCAAACCAATAATTTTTACGTCGAACCTATACAAGTTGACAACGAAATGTTTGGTATGAGTCATGCAATTAGATATTGCCACTCTTGCAGACAACCAATAAAGAACTGTTACTCAGGTTCAAAGTGCGAAAGAGCAAGCACTCTTGAACCTAGCGGTTTGTAGAGAGTACGGGAACCAGCTCTATACTGTGTGATATGAAATCAAAGAAGCATTCGATTCAGTTAGTCACAATTCCGTAATTAAGTGTATTGATAGGCTCAATATGCCAATGTGGGTCGACAGGTTTCTGAAAAGCATCTCCTCCAGATGGTCGGTTACATTGAAAAGTAGTGAAGAAAACAATGTAGAAAAAAATACAACCAGGAATCCTCCAAGGTGACAGCCTTTCTCTGCTGCAAGGACCCGCTGAGCCGTCGACTCAGTATAAGGTATCCAAAGGTGACGGTTCCAACTGATCAAGGAATGCACATTACGAATCATCTGTTGTTTAAGGATGATCTGAAGGTCTTTGCGACCGATGAGAATCATGAAATCTATGGCAGGAGAAGTTGAAAGGTTTCTTGATGTGTAGGACTAGAAGTAAATTCAGCAAAGTCAGCCACTAATACCAAAGTATGCGCTGATAAAGCGGCGCTATTGAAGGGAACTCAAGGGTACAAATACCATGGAATAGTGGAAGACAGGACTAGTGCACCTACATGTGAAATCTACGATAAAGTCCATGCAAAGATTTTATTGAGATTTGAGCGGTTAGCCAAAACTGCACTAGACGGCAAGAACTTTATCGAAGCAGTAAATGAGCACGCCGTAGGTGTTTAATGAACTATTATAATAGGATGCTCAAATTATGTATACGTTTTATGTATTATTATGTATTATGTATTATCAAATTATTATGTATTATCATACGGTGCCACTAGATTTCATTTTTTTTATTCAGGAAAACTGCAAATATATTTAAGATAGCAACCAACTGTGATAATTAAAAGAAAATTACGTTTTCGAAACAAAATTTTCACTACTTTTTAGTTTTCAATTTGCACAAAATATTTATCAAAAAATTATAATTACATAACAACAGTTTAACAATTTGAGTCCTTTTAACCGTCCTTACAGCTTTTGAAAGGAAAGTGTAAAGGTTGAAATTTCAAAAGTTATCAAACCCTTACAAAAATTTACTACATCATTGCAGCAAAAGTAATTTTGATTTGAGCATGTGGGAGCTTTGTTAATTGTTTTCAGTTTCGATAGCATCTTATTATTAACATACACATTTGTAAGCAACTTATCAATTTTTTGATCAGAAGGGATCTCCATGCATGTAAAGCTAATCTCTTGCACAACACTTGCAGAAAAACGTGGAATTTTTTTCACATAAAATTAATGTCTTTACAGAAAGAAGCAATATACCTTCTGAACATAGTTACTAATCATAAATGTGATTGAACATTTCAATTAAATTCTTGAACTGAGTATGCTAAATTTAATGAAGCAGTACTAAACCCGAAGAGAAGTTCATTTAAAATGACGATTCTTGTTATAATGTCAGCATATGCTAAGCAAAAATATTTTATTAAATGTCGAACATGAACGGAATGATTGATTTTGCAAGATGATTATTTCCGTACTTGTAAGCATTTCTAATCGTAATATTTATTGAATATTACGTTTGGTTATGTTGCATCAAGTATGCAAACGAAATGCGAAAACAAAATTATTCTTAGGTATAAAAACATATAATTTGGGAAATACATTTTAAACTAGATTTATACGTGTCGAAATAAAGTGATCACAACGGACAGAAAACCAAAATCAATGCAAAAAATTTTTACAAAAATAATAATGATTAAAATATGTTTAAAACTAGTCAATATCTGGAGATTATTATTCCTTGGATTGTTGAATCTGATCAGAGATATTTAGTTGGCCTGACTTAGATGCATGCAGAACATCCATTTTTTTTGGAGGAACAGCCTGCATCAGCAAAGGATTGAATGGATCAGCACCTATTGGAGTAAACATTGACATTTCACGAATTATCAGGCGTCTACAAGAATGTAATGTATTTGCGCAAACCTTTATCAACTATTGTAGCAAAAATAATTTGACATGAGCATGTAAGACATAAAAGTCAATCGCAGTTCATTTTCATTACACTTGTTTATATCGTTCCAATTCAGTAAATTGGAACGATAAAAACAAGTGTAAATAATCCATAAAAGAAACTTACTTTTGGCGAGATTCATGTTTGCCATGATAAATACTCTTCAAGTGCACAGGTAAAGTACTTCGTCGAATCCTCTCAGCTTCGTCTAAGCCAATTTTAGTTGTGTCTTGTGCCATTCTGAATAACTGTTGTAGCAAATATTACTTTGTTTTATACAAAGTTTCATCGACAAATTCAATCAATAATCTAAGTATTTTTTCAAATTCATAAGATAAAATAATGAGAAAGAACTTATCCAATAAATCACCAAGTATTGTATCAAATGTTAAATTAATTACTATAAAACTCTATCCTCCATCTATTTTAAAAATTAATACAAAACAACTGCGACAGATGAAAAGTAATGATTAAGTTTGTATTTTTGCTTGCACATCAAACACCTTGGGTCTTTTTCAGGAACTTTCTGGACAAGTAGCACATATTTAACCACCCTTAGAGCTTGCATATCTACCGCTCGCTCGATCGTCATCATCACCTGACCAATGCAAATTTATTTATAAAGGTTTTATGAAAATACTTCCTACTTTGATAGTGTTGCAAACAGTTTAAAAAAACTGAAATAACAGTTGCAAATTTACATATTTCTTCTCTTTCAGTTCTGAAATCATGCGTTCTCTACATGAAGCGGTTGACGTGACTGGCGTACCGTTCACGTCAACAATACAATCTCCCATGAGGCACGTGGCAGATGCCATACTTAACTGATCGGTACTGGTAACATATACCTGGTGTATGCACTATCTTAGTTAAAGATTTATTAGAATGGATTTCTTTATAGCGATATATATGACACTGGAAGATGGGCTCATGTTTCAGTTTTTAAATTTAAAAAACTGTAGCTGTAACAGTAAATATGTGCTAATTTCTTTAAACTGATGAGCATAACAATAAGGGCTCCGTGACAAGCAATGTTTAATTTTAGATATTGAACTTACTTTACTATTGTACGATTTAACATTCATGCCCAAATTACCGCCTGGATACAGGATCATCAAGCCACATATGTAGTTATAACCCGGAGCTCGGTCATAACCTTTTGGTAATTTTGTTGCTGGCGTATTCCATAATGGTCTACGTAATCTTATGTTGAACTGAGATTATTATAGATCGTTAACTATTCTTTGAGTTAGAAAAATTAAACAACTAAAAGCAGATTGAAGTTGATAAATGAATTTCAGGTAATGAAATCAATTTTAAAAATGTGAGTTCTACTAACTCCAAAGCGGAATTGCATTAAGAGATGATTAAAATAATTCGAATAAGTAAAAAAACTCCACCCTTTTGCCATTACTACGAAACGACTTTAATTTATTATAAAACTCTTTCTTTCCGCTGATTTTTTCATTTTCGATGTGTGTTAAGAAATCACATATTTTCAGAGTGTCATAGAATATTGAGTTTTCTTCAACTCTTAAAACAAGTAGCGATTTAGTGATAATAACGCCTGCCTGCAATTTACAAATTTCGTTCACTCTAATAATAATTGTGAGATCAACAAGTTTTATTTTATTTTCAAGCACTATTCGAAGTCTGCGGCTGACAAGATAACTAGCAGAATCTTTTGTCAGCAGTTACATGAAAGTTCATATGATTGCTGTAAACATGATGAATGAGCCGGTTGGAAATGTTCAGAATAACTCGACTTTCTACCATCTTCGAGTTGAAGTACATCTTCGACAAATTAATGGGCGATTTTCGTTTTCAAAGCAAAAGTATTGTTCAAATAAAACTGTCTAATTTTATCATATAAAATCAATATGCTAACTTTTTTGTCCTTATTTTCAAACTGTCCTTGTATACCAACATCTGTGACAAGGTTATTCGGCAGTTCACACGGAAATCCAAGCCTCTTTATCGCAAAATTACTAGATTTTGGTGAGGAATTAATGTCTCTACGTTTTCTCTCCACGCTATAACCGAAAAAGATCTGTAAAAGTCACTTAGCACAATTTTATTTGAGAATCAAAAGTAAAGGAAAAGCAAATTGAAGGAAGTAAACTTACCAAGTAGTCAATTTCTCATTAGATACTGATCTTCGAATCTTGGTAGCCCCGGAGAATTTCTGAAGATTAGTGGAAGAAGTAACACGGTGTAAGGAATTTTCGACCTTTTCTTCAGTTGGCTGTGTTGGCGGAGATCGCGATAATCGGCTGAAAGATAACCGCCGTTTTGGTTTCACGCCTTCACTACTTGTTGATTGTGCTCTGTTTTTTGACTTTCGGCTGCTACTGCTTCTCGATACTTGCGATTCTGACTGTGCTTGCAACGTTGCTTGCGACGAGGATGCCAGTGCATTCCGCAAATTTTGAAATGCTTTCATCTAAATGCGGCGAGTTGATTCTACTCTGAAAGCATTAACTTTTTTCTCTTTTACAATGTCAGCTTTTAAATATGCAGTTTTTTAATTTCCGCATTTCGAAAACATTTTTTCAGTCAAAAAATATAAAGATCTCGGAGTTACGATCACATCACAGCAACCTACACTAATTCTTTGATTGAGAGATGCAAAAAAGTTGTTGGTCTTTCCACTTACCTCTGCATATGTAAGTTAGAATGCAGTCAGCTTACAGCTGAGTTCGATAGAAAATTCTTTCCTATTTTGAGTAAACAGGGTTTTTTATAAGTACAATGTCAAAGAATTTGCATTGAAAATTACTTTTTAGAGAAGTGATTTGCATATTATCCGATATTTTTGAAATCAAAAATAGACTAACAATAATTTGCAAAGTATTAAAACATTAGTTTGTGCCAAAATTATTTGCGGCAATTTAAAGCGTTTCCTCACTACCAAAAAAAGTTGACATAAATGAACTTCGAAACTTCACCGACTTTATATTTATTAGTAAAAAACAATCACAAAAAACTGATCTTTTTTTCACCATTAATTTTCAATAAGCTTGAATATTTTACAGTTTTGCAAAAAATTATCATTTGTACAAATTTGTATTCTCGACGTCAACTTAAATTTTGAGACAATTGTTTTCATAAAATCATTGCATGTAAATTTGAGTTCTCCTCTATGTAAACTCCACAGTCGGTTTTTATAAATGTATAGAGAGGTCTATTGAGGTTTAATAGTTGACATTTTCCTGTGTTGCGTGCCGGAATTTGAAATGACGATAGATACTGCAAGACAATTAGGTTCCTTCATGTATCAAAGATTAAAATTACAAGGAGATCTAATAGTATAAATAGCGCGCAAACACTTCTTTTTACCTGAGTACCCATTTGGATGCAGAGAGCATGTTACAAACCATCTCTCGTGTGCATTGAAAATTTTTTATGAAAGTAGTTTGAATAAATAGTAATTGCAGTAATCATTTCAAATTTGTTAGCCTTATCCGTTATTTAAGCAATGTAATTTAAAAACACCAATTTTGTTTCGTCTGACCGCACTCATTCATATTCACGGATGATTATGTTTTCTCAATTTATGTTCGCTACTGAGCTAATAGTGTTTCAGTTTAACTTTGTCTTATTTCTACGTGACAGGAAAAGCTAACTTTCATTATTCTAAGTAAGTGTTATAGTATAGTTTCAGGAAATGATTACCAAAGGTATTCAGTTACCGTCCGATGAAGAGCTAACGGTACCCCATGAAATTACTCTATCAACACCGTACTTCAAAGCAGTTATACCTTTTATGCATCGAGCATGTGAAAGAGAAGTCAAAGTTAGCTATTTTCTTGAAAAAAATGAAAGTCTGCTTGTATTTTTACTCTAATACTTGTACTACGTTAAATTAAGTTACGGATGCGTGCAATGATTTATGCAACATAATATAATGGATTTTACTTTTATTTTAAACAGTCGAAAAAACTTGTCTCTCATTTGCTAGGAATTTACGTTACGTCGACAAGAGACCGAAGATCCACGTCGTGCTTTAAAGGAAGGTCGAGATCTCACTGCGTGTGGCATTAAGTTTTTACAGCAGTTAAAAAAGAATTGTAAGGAAAGTGTTGATAATTATGCTAGTTGTATCGATCACCGATCTTCTAAACTCTACATTACTCCGTTTGTTTTTATTAATTCATTGGTCTGTTTAAAGACACTGTATTCATTTAAAATGATGGATTATCTATATGCTTCAAGGCTAAAAATTTATTTTTCTCTGTTCAGTGCAGGGTATTTAAAAAGTAGAAATAATTCTGTCTGATTAATTAGTTATAATTTACAGTTGTCGAGAACAACAACGTCGTTTGGATCTCTGCGTAGAGCAAAATTTGAGCATAACTCGGCCAAGAGTGGGATATTTCAGTAAAATGCATGTACACAACGCGCGATTTCCAAAAAATGGTAATTGTGATAACATTTTTTGACTTTACGTTTTACGTTTTTGAATTCATCATTAAATGAGGTGCTACAAAATTTAAAACTGTGAACAAGAGTTTTCCGCTAAAATATTGTTCATCTTATTAGTTATTTCTTTAATTTTTGAAAACATATTTGTTTTTGATTTAGTAGATTCGCATAGAAGTAGAAGATTATTTAAAAGCAATATTAGAAATGTTCAGGTCATTTTCGGGACAAGTAAATTCTTAATCAGGTAGTTACATTCAAAATCTTCGTACTCTTTGTCTGATATATCCTACTGAATTCAAATTAAATGTGGGTTGGTTCACTACATTCAACAGTGTCAAATTTCAAATTAAGTAACTGTAACTGTTAAAGGTTTCTTGTTGAAATATTTATTACATTGGTCCTTTTTCCTTTCTTTAAGTGCATTATGGTCGAGACTATAAAGCCGAAGCCTCGAAGATATTGGATGAACTTCCTGATGATTACCATATGCGTGAAGATTTTCGTGCTTATGATCAGCAGCGTTACAGCTTCTTCGATATATGAATAGAGCAGCATCATACATATATATATATATTTTTATTTTCATATATTCTACTATTCATTTGCATCAGTTGTTTTCTTCTTAGGCAGCATTTTGTGGATAAAGTAGTAGTATTTCAACTTCTTTGAGCTATTTGAGGTGTCTAGGTTAATTGTTTGAAAATTATAGCATTATTTTGAGGCTCCTTTTTTATTTTGTTGAAGTAATTGATATAAGCATCTAGTTTTAGCTGATTTTTCTGTCCAGAGCTATCTGTTAGAATCATTAAATAACAGTGAATGATTCATGACTATTGCAATAAAAGGGATACTTAGATATGTGCACGAAGTGCGAAATATGTAAGAGAAAGTTATGCACACTTTAATCAGTGTAGTGCAACGTATGGGTGTTTGCTCACAAACAGACACACAGAAAATCAGATCGATCAGTTATATTGAACATTGCAGCACATATTGATCCATTGATCAATACTTTCATCACCGTTGATCGAGGTTGATTATCTATGGGGTCGCCGATAATGTCATCATTAATATGCAGGTGCGGTGATGACGCTTTTTTCAGAAGGTCACAATGACGGTGGATGTATGTAATTTTCCTGTATGTATATTTACGTGTACATAAATTTGCTCTTCAGAAATGATTGCTGCGGATCATGAGACATGAGACTGATCATCATCAGTCTCATGGTCATAATCCTTGTCCCTTCATTTTTGGAGTACCATTATTTTAGGCTTACTACTTAAACTTCAAAAATTGTTATGAAGCTTTTCATTACGTAATTCGCTCTTTGTGTAATTGATTGTTTATCTGTCGTTCTCTCTACAGAGTTAGTTTAAAAATGAAGTCTCTTTTCAGAATTATTTGTTGTCTTTTTTCAGTGAAAACAATTAAGGACAGATCGTGTATAAGTTTCAGTTTGTTATGGGAAGGAACTTGTTTATTGTGCGTTAACAGCATGGTTTATTTTATAACCCTTTGAATGAGGTCAAAAGTATGCATAATCCTTTTATGGTCGAGATTAATATTTCCTTTGACCTTTTTTTACATGGCTGTTCCTATGCTATCATAAAATGTAGAGATACGACAGTTTTGATATTTCAAGATTTGAATGATCGCTTGACGAGAAAGCAAAATACCATTTGGTCACTGTTAATTTATTTGGGGAGGTTAAGCGAAGAGTGAGAAATCAATGCTAGGGATATTAGACAAATACATAAAGGTCAGGAGGAACGTTTGTTTCTCTGTTTGTGTGTCACTACAGTTCATGCCGACTGTTCGACTTAGTCACTTTGTGTTCTCTACTTCTGGAAATAGATTTCAGGTGGTCGGTTAGGGTAGTTTGTGTTCATAATAAGAAAAAGCATGGCTGCTAATGCACTAAAGGCTCAAGAAGTGCAAGACGTGGCACGGAGGTGGTCAAAAGTCGATTTTGAACATTTACAAGTAAGTTTTTGAATTTCAAAGCAATATGAAGACTATGAAGACTGATGAAATGATGTTATCTAACTGGCAATTCGAAGTTGTGTTTTGCTTTTTAGTGCTTCTAGTGGTTTATTTTAGGAAGGATATTTTTTAGAAGTCTCTCTTCTAAATCTCGACTTCTAAAAAATATATTTCCTTGAATGCAGCAAGAGCTGAAGACCTGAAAGAATTTTTTTGGCATTGATTTCTCAGTCATTAATTTGTTGTTTTTGGAACTCAATTTTTATAAAATGATCAATTTTATGTGTCGATTGTTTTGTAAATGTTCTGCGTGTGCAATGTATCCAACATAATGGAAAACATGTGTGGATGAAAAGTTTTAAACTGATTGGAAAGTTTTTTTAAAGTAAAAATTATGAGCGAAATATCGATCTTCAGTTGATGTAGTGGGCGAACTACAGGTCATAAGAGTTCAGAATAGAGTAGGAGCAAAATTATTTTCCTCACTTTCATGCAGTTCAGGTTCAGGAACAAAATGAAAACGGGATTCAGTTGGTGATATGCTTTTGTAGGTAACTTCTGAATAATAATTACTGCATAAAAATCATTCACTTCTAGCAGCTTGATATTCCGATGGCAAAGAGATCACAACATATTTGCCCTGCAGGCATAATGTAATTTCTTGTTACAACTTTGCTAAGAAATCATCCAAATGCATCTTGCAGTTTTCATCCATAATTAGCAATGACTAGATATGATTACATGTAATGCAGAAATATTGAAGAGTTAAAGTTCTTTCCATTCTTAACCACGGTTCATTTGAGCGGCAGCACGCATCATTCATAGATTTTTGGTTTAGATTTATGCTCATATATAAAATGATGCAAAACAAGAGAAAGTACTTGCTCAAGACAGATTCATTTTGCTATAAATATTCACTTGAAACGTTCACTGCCCATAAGTTCGCCAGACTTTGATAGGATTTTTCCATTCTCAGCTCACTTGGAAACTAGCTAAGATGGATATCACCAGTAATATTGATTTTGTTGTTGATGGGTTAGCAGACGGGTGCTGCTGCTATGTAAGGAAAAGTTTCCTGATAGTTTTGCTCGAATCAATAGTTTAGTGGTCTAAACCAGTGGCTTAGGCAGTATGGTTGCTGCTAAAAGAGATAGAAAATGAATTTTGAATATCCATCTGATTAGAAATCTGTCCCTGAATCAAATCATTACTTGCTAGTTCTGTGACGAAGTGAGCAAATAGCAATTAGCGCAACTTTCTATCTATCCATTATCTATCTATCTGTATATCTATCTATCTATCCATCCATTCTTTCACCTATTCATTCATTCATTTAACTATTCACTCACTTATCTAAGCCTTGGGCTCGATCGATTTTCGATTCGAGGTCTCTGTTTGAATTATTTGAAACTCGGCCACTGCAGTGTTTACTGGCCTACAGCCAATTTGAACCATCAAGGGATGTTGATTCGATCATTCTTGCCATCATTTTCAACGCACATAAACACTCTACTTTACTACTTATTACTTTTTGAGCTTATCATTAGCATTATTATTTAAGCTTGTCAATAATCGTCAGTTTCTTCAGCTGTATGATAGAAAAGAGAACATTACTTTGTTAGCTACAAATTTAAGCAACAAAAATGCTAATAGTTGTTATTGCTTACATAGAGATAAAAAACTCATTGTTCGCTCATTTAATTTGGTCAGTGGTGTATAACAAATATTACTCTTTTCCTTTTTAAAAAGTTAGCTTCTCTGGCTGAATTTATTTATTTTTTCATTCTTGATAGTCGTACTGACAAATCTTCACGTGCTTTTCATTCAAGTAGTGCAATCTTTTATAGTTTGATATTGATGAACCAGGCACACTGGAGATACAAATGTTTCGATAGCACGTTTTTAGCCTTACTATTTTTCTTGTGAGGAGGTCTTATTATTTCTCACAAGTACTGTAAAGGTTACAGTATAGAAATTCTTGACTTGATAGTTTGATGAAGTCTAGTTGTATGGATCACGCGTGTGATCTTTATCACTTGCCATGCAGTGCAATTTTTGCATTAAGTGAATCAACTATCCATTGATCAGATCTTGTCATGGAGTGATCTTTATTAAGCGTTCCTAATTAACAGATGATAAATCTCGCCAAGATTTTATTCAAACTTTGCTTTTATTTTCAGAAAAGATTAAGTGAGGAAGTGGAAGCTATTGATGTAAGGGAAAATGCATGCCGAAAAGGTCGGCAACAATTAATTGCTGAAAATAAAAAATTCTATGAAAGTGTTGACAAGGTAAGTAAAGTTTGCTTTCAAAGGTTCCATTTGACGTTTTCAAGTGTTAAATATCTCAACAAAATTTCAGTCTCAGTCATTCCATTTCCAGGTTCTGTAAAGCTCAATTAATTAGTTCTTGTTCTAGAAAAACTCTGTAATGCTTTTTTGATCAGCATGTGCTTATCAGTTATGCTGATCAAGGTAATTATCGCTTTAATACTTTAAGAGTACATTTGTGTCTTAATGGAGATTGATAGATATCGCTCCGCGTCTTATTTTACACATAATTATTTCACTTGTCTTTTGTCTGTCAGTACTAAATGACATACTGCAAAAGATCCATATTGTCATCAGTAAGTGATCATTGTCATCAGTAAGTGAATAGGAAAGAGTATGTAAGAATGAGCAACGTTTTTTTTTCTTGAAGTAGCACTTTGAAAAATCTTTTCCTGACAATTTCGGAAGACAATCGAATATGCATTACATCAGTTCAAAGTCTTAATCAGTATCCTTAAAGGCTGCATATGACTAAAATGCGGGAATAAATTATAAAGTAAATTCATGTACAGTATGTGACTGTGCAATAAGTCATATTATTAATTTGTCTACTTTAAAATTTGTTACGCAAATCTTATCGAGTTCTCACCAAAGAAACATGTTTGCCTGTTGAAAATTATACAAAGAATCTTTACTGTACTGTTCTTTCTAATAAGAAAGATAACTTTCAGCAAACTCGCAAAGCTGTCTCCCCATTGATTAAATCGTTCCAAATTGAATACGATCGAGTTACTGATAGGGCTAAAGCTGCAGAGAGTTGTGTGATTGTAAGCTGTCGAGCAATAACCTCTGCCTGTGGTAAAAATATGTTTTGTTTTTTTTCTTTACTTTAATTCATCAACATAATATGGATTTAATTCTGTGTATAAATACACAAGTTCGTTTTACGATTAAGACGATTAAGTTTAAATAAGTCTACAATTAATTTTATTATGCTTGTGGGCGCAAAAAGGGAAGTTAGTTGTTGTGTTTGATATCGAGTTTGTTACAAGATAATTTACAAATGCTCATAAAAATTAGAGGATGAAACTACATCAGCACAAAAGGCTTATTCTTGTAAATCCTATACGCTTCTGTCGATTTTTCGGATTCAGATGATTGGCATGTCCGTAGATCATTATATATAAATAATTTTAATTATCCTCAAAAAGTTGCACTCATGGATCTGTTTGATTTTTTATGATCATTATCATAACTCCCATAATTATATCGTTGACTCTTGTTTTCCAAGCAATATTCGTAATCTGTATGCAGTTGAGGTGCAGGATAGAGGGGTTGTGTCAATTGCGCCTTGTGTTATTCATCTTGAAATGTTTGAGCAATTTCGTAAGAGAGGTAGTGTGAGCACCGCTATTTTGCGGTAGTGATAGCGTTAGTCACTTTGATAGTTTATACTAACTACTTCATTATTGTTTAGTCATGAGTTATAAATTGCATAAAGGAATCGATTGAATAAGTGAATGGATAGCCAGATCGATAAATAAATAGACAGATCGACAGATAGATAGATAGATAGATAGATGAATGAATGAATTGGACGCATGGATAAATGGGTAGATGGCAATTTTATGCTTGGCAATCGTGATATTGGCAATCGAATGAATGCGAATGCGCTGCAAGATTGTCGCCGTATGCCTTTGACTAGTCTGCTCAGCACGGCCAGCAGCAACAGCATTTATATATATAAATATATATGTATTTTGTCTTCGATCAGCCTTGACTAGGCTTACTTTCTCTAGTCAGGCCTGTGATCTGAGTTTGTCATTTGCATTGATTGGCTCTGAAAATTGTTGCCGTCGTTGTCGTCATGAAATCGATGGTACCGCCATCTATCTCTTTTCTTTAGCCTTAGGAATAGCGGCTCATGCAATTCCTGTGCCAGACGAAGCACTAGTAGTAGTAATGGTGATGATGAAATAATAACAATAATAAATAATAGAAATAATAATCATAGTAATAACTATAATTATTAAATATACAATATTTCATGAAATATGCGCAGAATGATTAGAGAAAACAAAGTAAGTCTTCATGCTGCTGTTAATATAATCATCTATAATAATTTAAACTGGAATAGTAGCACTGAACAATTACAATGAATATAAATAATCACAAAACAGAAGCTCGGGCGCAGCAATAATATCTATTATTATCACTAATTCTGTCACTATTATTATCATTACTACTGTTATTGTTATTATCATTACTATAATATTATTTGAGCAGCTTAACAACTAGTATATATTGCATTTCTATAGACCCTTCTCAGTATTTGGAACGGATTCCACTGTTGCTGAGAGAGCTAGGACGGTTGCATTCTGTCGATGAACAAGTAGGAAATTTAACAAAACAGGTACATGAACTACGAGAAGAATATGCTGATTTGCAAAATCAAGGCTCGTCTTTTTTCAATTCCACTATATCTGGGAAAATTTTTTTGGCTTCTGATGAAAAATTTGAGAAAACTGCACATGTATTGAATCTAATTTTTTGTAAATTGCATTAGAATATTTCAATGATTCAAGTAGTGCTGCATCTTCAGAACTGACGGTTCGTAAACTCAAAGAACAGATAAAAGAAATGGAAACGAAAGCAGCAAGCCAGATACAGGTTTTTCTCATTAAAATATGCATTGTTAAAAAACTAAAGTAGATAACGAATAAATATAGCACAACTTTTACTAAATGAGTCCTTGCTTTGTCTGATTATTTCTCTTGTTACTGGTCTCTTCTGCGATTGAATCTGTCAAAAATTACGGTTCCTAATTTTCATATCGATGATGTTAAAATGGGCGTTCATTGCACGCAAGACAAATGTACATTTTTGTAGGCTGCAATTAATGAAAAAGAAAAAGAACTTCATGATGAGCTAGAAGCATTTGAAAGAGAAATTGCAGAAAAACGCGAAAAACTTACTGCGGAAAACAAAAGTCTTTCAAATACTGTGGAAGATTTAATGGTTACTTTCCGTCAGATATCCCGAAATGATGAATTTGCAATTTTTAAATTCAATAACAGAAATTCATCATTTATCTTGCAGTAACTCAAAAAATTTTTTAACACTGAGAAATAACTGAACTAATTAAATTGATGTAACTCTATAGGCTAAGTTATGATTATCATTTTACATGATCTTGTGCTTTGTAATTTTTGTAGATGAAGAACAAAGAAACAAGTCGAGTTCTTGAAGAGACAAAATTAAAGTTAGTAAATCAAGAAGTCCTCAATGATGAGAAATTGGAGATGGTTACTAATGATTTAGAAAACGCATTACAAAGAGCTGTTAGTATTACGTAAACTTTTGATACTTATTTTATGATACTGTAACCTTATAATTACTTGAATTTTTACATATTGTTTATTTCGTTTCTGGATGAAAAATATGTTTGGCTTTTCAGGCGGAGGCAGAAAAGGAAGTGCAGCGTTTAAGAAGTGAATTGCAACGAATAGGGCGCAGTAGTTCAAGTCAAATAGATGAAGATTTTCAGATTCATTCAAAAGACAGTCAGGTTATTCTTAATTCTGTCTTTCCAAAACCAAAGTGATTATGCGGATTTATATTCAAAAGGCATGCGCAGAAATACTTTTAGATTCAGAAACTTATGGAAGAAAATAAGAAGTTGAACTCCAAACTTGCTCATTTAAAAATAGAATCAAGTCAGCGTATTGATGACTTGAACAAAGCGCTAGTGCATCGTACGGAAATTATATCTCATCTGCAAGCTAAACTAGATGCTCAGTCAGATTATGAAGATACTAAAAGACAATTGAGGTCTCTTTTTATTTTTTCATCCTGTGAAAATCAAACCTTGAAGTTATGCTGTTGACGCAGTGTTTCAACGCAGTACATGTGCAACATGACCAAAAGTTAATTCTGATGTTGAGATCTGCATCGGGATTGTAGTATTTCCATTTTCGATCATCGTATAGTAAGTTTAAAGTACAGGCTCGAGAAGTATAGTTCTGATTTTGATGAATTATAGTTCTGAAATTTGTGAACTGATTTTTAAAATTCATTTATTCAGAATTCTTCGAAACATTGAGTTTGGAGAAGAAAATGCAGCTGAGGAAAACTTATTTGGTTCTACTGTGACTACCGCTGCAACAGCAACAGCAGAAGTACAGTTAAGTGGTCGGTCGAAAGCGCTTGATGAATTACTTATTGGGAAAAATCGTAAACTACAGAGCGAAAATGTTGAATTACGAATGCACAGTCAAAATTTAGAAGGTTTGTGTATTTTGGGTTTTTTGTGTGTGGGAATGTTGGTGATTGATTCAACAGATGAAAATTATTTATTGCTATGTATTTAAACGTAGCTTTTTTGCGCGAAAAATGTTCTGTCAGGCAGGAAAATGCAGTTATCAAAAATTGGAAGTCGAAAAGTTATTAGTTTTTTGAAAGATGTATCGTAAAAATATGAACTACACCAAAGAGCAGCAAATATTTAAGAGGCGCAAAAGCCCATTTTGATTGATGAGTAATATTAACTGCAGCGGGCATCATACTAAAACAGTGGAGGCTGACTAGTCATGAAACTAAATTTAAAATAACTTTTTGATTATTGCATGGTAGTGAAGATGTGTTTTTTTTTTCTTTTTTCACAAAAAGGAATGTTTCCGTACACTCTGTTGTTCATTGCCATGTGGTCTCAGCTTATTCATTTCGCTGCATGTTATTAATGCGATAATTTCCTGAATGTTAATATACCTTTTTTATTTTGCGGAAAAGTGATGAGAGGAACTAAGAAATGTAGTAAAGCAAAATTTGTTCACATGAAAAATATTTATTTCAGTTCTAGAAACTGAGCTATTTTTGATTCTGCATAGTATCAGTCTATACCAAAATAAATTCAGTGCGAGATTCCATCAAATATTTGGAAAGATTCCTCTCAATGCAAATTTTCCATTATTTGCTCTGCTGATCATATGACATTTTCCAATACTTTTTTTGTATCTTTGTGTTTAGTTTACTTGTGTTATCTAGTATTTTTAATGGATGGGGTGCAATACAGAGCACCTTATCATTATAGGTGATAACGTTGTAGAAGATCAAAGATTGGATGGAAAAGAGTTACCGAATGTTCTCGGCTTATTTAGCTCTGGTTTGAATGGTGTTACATTGGCTGATGGATTTTTAAATGAGGTATTTTATGAAGTCGTATTCCAATATATATATATATATATATATATATATATA
>UYYF01004457.1:0-74911 GCA_900618365.1 Thelazia callipaeda
CATACGTCACGTTGTATACTGGTACTTAAATGAATTAGGAATGTATGTATTTCACTATTCATTATAACTCATTTGTACTTCACTGCAGAATGCTAACGATGGATTAGGCTGCAAAATGAGAAATCACCCAGTCTGTAAACTTATTAATTCCAATTTTGTACGTCTTCTCTCCACGTTCATAACGTTCATTGTGATCGTTAATTTTCCTGACATTTTTTTGGTACGTCATAAATCGTCGGTATTCGAAATCAACTCCTTCGGTCAGTTTATCTTAAAAAGCGTTAAGTCACTAGGGAAAATTTTGTGACAATGATTACAGTATGAATGGTTTTGTGAATTTTTTGATGATTCTATCGAAAGTACGAAAGTTGAGGAGGAACGGAGTGGTTTTATTCGTTTTGCCGTTTAAAATGCGAGACGCTGACTTCTACAAGGACTTTACACGTCATAGTAATATCTTACTGTATTGTCGTTTATACTGAATGTAATCGGCATATTCTTTTTTGAGCTGTTCGCTTCCCAGTTTCTCCAGTACTAATTTCTCAGTTCTGAAAATGTCAGATACTGCTTGTCATGAAAATATTACTCTAATATTAAGCATGAAATTACTCCCAATCTATTGGGACTGTAAAAGGTTAAAAATACTTTGACTCACTAAATACTAGTTACATGATGGAAAACATTTTTGCGTAGAAAGTATAGTTCATTCTGTATGGTAATGCATAACCAGATGTGTTATGAGTGGAAAATTCAAAATGGCTTTTTTCAACACTATCACTCCCATAATGTTATTTTACAAATAGGCACAATAATTCTTTGATCGTTGTTGGGGCTAAGCTTTCAACTCACTTTGATTGGATTTGGTTAGTAGGCGAAGTACGATGTACTGAGAATAAAGAAGCAGTGGTAGTTAAAAGGACAAAATACTTCATTTCTGTTGGTTGAGAATGGTAGCTGGTACAGGTAACTGCTTTTTATCTGTTTTCTTTTTAGTTTATCAGTTTTGCCCTTAGGAAATAAATGTAATTTATTGCATGGTAATTGTTAATAATGTCTTTAAAATAATGACTCATAGAACTTATTATTTGCTTCATTGCAAATTACATTTTTTGACTTTGATCACTGCTTTTTCTGTTCCAATAAGCAAATTCCACTTTCGATTTGCTGGCTGCTGAGTGCCAAGATGATCGTGCCAAGATTGACACTCGCTTGTACTGCTTTCGATTGCGTGGCAATACAAGCGAAAAGACTTTTCTGGAGTCAAGCTGAATTGGGTGTGAGTTTGCAGATGCTTTCACAACTGAAGCGACAAATGCATTGGCTAGCAATGCATTCAATTGCAGTTCTTGTTGAATCTTGATTTGAACAGAAGTTGTTAACATGTCTTATCATCTATTAATGCTGGATATGAATTTAAAAGTTGTCTGCTGACGCAAGAAAGTAATATTATTATGATTTATGATTGTAATAGAAATTGTTCGTAAAACAGGCAGATACAATAATGTATTCTAGAGAGTAATGTTTTAATGTAATGATTCACACGGCAAAACAAAAAAAGTTGAGTAAACATTTGAAGTAATATGATGTACCAGAAACAAGTGTAACAAATTAATTTTTTTCGATCTCTTCAGAAATGTCATAGAGCACTCCTCCATGAAACAAAACAGTACTTCATTTGCACAAAAAAATTGTACTAAAGCATAAATTTGGATTGACTTATGGAACTGATAAGTTCACTGCATCGCTTATCAAATATTCTACAGAATACTCCTTATCAAGACTTTTATAGTTAGTTATTTGCAGACAGATATTTTGATACTATCTCAGTGTGATTTCAAATAAAGAAGTGTTTTTACTAATTATCACACTACCTTTATAATAATTTTCTTGATGGTCTAGTATGCGAGGGATTCGATTAGTCTCATAATTTAAAACTCATTTTGAATGATTTAAAAAATGTGCTTTTTGCATCAAAATTACTTATTTCGAGTAAATTTGAGATTTATTATAATTTTGAATTTCTACACAAATTTTGAAAAAAGTAAACAAATTAGGCACGGATTAAGTTGAGATAATCTGACAGCTTTTTTTTATTGCTATTCTTATAAGCACTGACAAAGAATCAGCTCAATCAGTTGCTCTTTTTCTGCTTCCTTCTTACTCACTGAAAGCAAACTTTGAAAATATCCATTGTGTATTTACTATCCTTAGTTCCACACAATTCACCTTTGATGATGTTTAATTAGATTTCCTCGTATGCACTAGCAGATAATAAAAAATGTTTGATTAGACTTTCTGGCACTTACTAGTAGATAGTAAAGTAGTGCAAAGTGCGCTATTTATTTCTCTTATGATAAAATTATCTTTAATATTATAACAATTTTAGTTCCACTGACCGTAAGGATGAATTGGATAGACCATAAATTCGCTCGGATTAAGTACTTTGATGCAAAAACATTTGAATCATGCAGAAGGAGTTGAAAAAATGAGCTAAATCCCTTACATACTCCACCATCAAGAAAATTATTACGAGGAAGAAGCGTTTTCTGTTGAAAATTTCAATGTCTGAAGAAGCAGATCGCATCAGATGAATATCTGCTAAAAAATTAAATGTTTCAGTGTGCCAACATGCAGGCAATAGTAGCAATCTGTTTGCATTGTTTTTTCCATCTATTTCAGTTTTTGCTGCTCCAACCGAAACAATTGAGGACACAAGAATAGGATGAAACAAAAGGCTCGGAATCAAAGCAGTGATCAAAGTAGCTCAATATTAATGTTACCTTGGATGCAGGCAGAGTTCAAGATAATAATCCCAAGTTTCAGAGTTTCGATGATTTGACTTGTTCTGTGGAGCATCTGCTTAATGACGGACTTAAGTAAATATCTTTTGATATAAACATGCATTCCATCTTTAAATACACATCTATCGAATGAAAAATTGAATGTGCAGGATGAAATAGGTTCTGCACGAATACTGAAATATTCTAAAATTTAGTCCTTTTATAATCAAATTAAAGTTCACATTCACTGCATGAATTACCAATTCAGAAAATTATATGAGAATCATTAATTTCAAATATCAGCTATATCGTATAAAATTGTCCATCAATTTGAAAGGCAACTTTTATTTTATATATTCCTATTTGTATTTATTTTATGTTTGTACAAGTTTCACTTAAATACCGTCTCCACAAATCAAGGAGTTTAAAAATACGATAATTCGTGCCACAAAGTAAGTTTTGCACAAAATATGCAAATTACTTCTTTTTTCAAATCAATTACTAAATTTTGGTTATGCATTATGTGTACTAAATTTTGGTTATGCATATTCGAAAAATGAAGAATTTGTTGTATAGAGCATTACTGAAAAATAAAATATTCGAATCAGACTGCTTTTACTATTTTTGTAGCATTCAAGTGTGCTTGGTGAGATGCACGAAAGTCTTCAAGAGCTTCTCCTCAGTAGCAGTCTTTTTTGAAATTTATTCTCTGCTAGCAATTCTCATTGAAGGCATTATAATTTCTGGACAGTTCTGACTTCACATTTTTAGTATTTGAAAATAATGCAAATTCCCTCCTACAAGTCTGCTTGAAGCGTTTCAGTGCTTCAATAAAACACTTACATTGCATTAATATAATACTAATTATAGCCTACTAAGTAAATAAAACTTTCAGCAAAAATTCTTATCAGAAAAAGGATTTTTTGCAATATATGTGGGCATTACAATGTAATGCATCGAAAAATTTGCTGAGCACACATAAGTTATCAGTGAGAAAATTATAAAACGAGCAAATTTCTGCAAGTCGTCGAGAGAAGTGTACAGCGTTCGATATGATTTGCGATTTAATTACTGCCCTTTCCTTCATTTCGCTCTTCGGTGCTTCCCATATGCGACATCCCGATTTAGAGTGAGTCTTTTGTCACCTAAAACTGGATATTATAAGCATACTGAATCTACTCATTGATAAATTCACAAATTCAAATGCTGGTAATCAAAAACTCCATCATCAGTACTGAATGTTGTGATAAATTATAGTTGTGACATATTGCTCACTAATCAGTTAATTGAAGTTCAAATGCATTCAATTCTAATTTCTAGCTGAATTGAGCGTGCATTGGCGAACTTCAAAGTCTATAATTATGTTTGAAATTTCTAAGATACTCGTTATGTTGTGGCATCTGAAGTCATTTTAGAGTTAGTGAAATGATGGAACTAAAACTGCAAAGCCATAAGCTTACAAAAGAGTATAGCAAATACAAACTCTACAAGCAGCAATACAGTAAGTTGTTATTTTATTCACTAATTATTCACTTGAAAAAGGAATGCATTTATTCTCAAGACGGATTTAAGTATAACGCAGAGAAGTAATTCACTCAGTAATGCTGCAAACGCAAAGTGAGAAGCGAAGCAATCAAATGTAATAGTTTTATTGTTGTGCGAATTAATTTTGCTTTGCATTTTTCATCTAAATTGCACTCATATCCTTCGCATAAAGCCAGTCGAGAAAGGATTCTGAGAAAAAGCACAGATCAAAAATTTCGACCTCACTAACCTATCAAAATTGCTATCAGAAATATTTCCAGCCAAAGAAACAAACGACAAAAGTGTAAGGTAAGTTTTACGAATGAATTGACCAGAGAGAATTATTAATAAATTTTTCAAGAAAAACCAACAGAGGGAATAGATTTGGAATATCGTCGATTTATGACGTATCGAGAAAATATGAAAAAAATTGATGAACACAACAGACGCTACGAACTAGGAGAAGAAACGTATGAGATGGGCATCAACAAGTTCACGGACTATGTTCGTGAATATTTTATTTAAAAAGTTACCTAAATTAAAATATTGTGTTGCTTTTAACTGACAGCTCAAGAATATTATTTACAAAAGAAATTTGTTTTATTTTTATAAATGAATGTAATCTTATAGCAACCCGAAGAGCTTAGCAAACTTCATGGATTTCGATTAGACAAGTTAGATAAACGTGATCCAAAACATGTAGCCAAACTTCAATCGAATCGCTTTATTCCAAATGAAATTGACTGGCGCAAGTTGGGAGCTGTGACTGAAGTCAAAGATCAGGTTTGCCAGATATTTAATCAGTTATATCACGATTGAGAAAAACAATTTTTAACTTAAAAGTATTTAATCTTACTTTTGTTTATAAGATGATTAATTAGATAATAGGTTATCAGAGATATTCGATATGTTAGCACTTCTTTTGTCAAATTAAAATTTATAGGGAAACTGTAGAAGTTGCTGGGCTTTCAGCGCAGTTGCAGCGCTGGAAGGGCAACATTTTTTGCGGACAGGAAATTTGGTTTCTCTTTCGGAGCAAAATATTCTTGATTGCAGTGGTGAAAAATATGGTAATTATGGATGCGATGGTGGCCTTATGATGAATGTCAGTTATTATAATACTTTAATTTCGAAAACAATGTCAATTTTAAGATTTTACGAGTAAAAGTAACTGAAATCCTCTTTTTTTCATTATAAATTAGTGCTGTCGATTGCATTTGATCGACTAAAATTTACTTTCAATTCAGCAGTATAATTAAAAGCCTGAATCATTATGTATGTACTAAATTTAATCTCGCTTCTGAAACGAACCAATGTTTATTTAGTATATGATATTTCAGGCATTTGAATATGTGATAGATAATAATGGTGTAGACATTGCAAGCAGATATCCATATTTAGCCTTTCAAAATAGATGTAAATATTCAAATCTAACCCGTGGGTCAAGCGCTTTTGGCAGAAAATTACTGCCCTATGGCGATGAAGAAATAATGAAAATGGCTGTAGCATTAATTGGCCCAATTTCAGCAGCTTTTAATGCAGATAAGGTGGTATCATATTCTAAAGGTATATATTTATTCCGATTAAATTTGAAAAAAATGAAACTACTTTTGTTAATTTTTGCTAGCAAATATTCTGGAAAAGTGGATTGCAGAAACTTTTTGGTAACTTACACCCGCTAAATTGATTTCTGTCAAGTGTATCATTTATCACGGGAAAATCATAAAATATTTCAGGTATTTTCTCTGATGAAAACTGTTCAAAAGTTATTAATCATGGTGTTACTATTGTTGGTTATGGTACTGAACAGGTAGAAATGAAAAATGGAACTTTGAAACTTGTTGATTACTGGCTTATTAAAAACAGGTTTCACGTTTGATCAGAGCACTGAAAATTAAATAAAACATGAAAAAATCGTTTTTATAAAATTTTCTGCTAGGATTCACATGTTAGCGAAAACATGAACAGATCAAATTGCAAATATGCAATTTGATGTGTACGTCTTTTTTCGTTGATATTTTGATCAATTTCAGTTGGGGCGTAAATTTTGGAGAGCAAGGCTATTTACGAATGGTTCGAAATAAAAACATGTGTGGAATAGCAACCTATTCGTGCTACCCTTTGGTACAAAATATTGAGGTCTGACCCTGCAAATGTGCACAGACTGGAATTAAATGGAAGGCAGTGAATTTCAATTTAGTATTGAAAGCGTATATTTCATTGTGAAAATTGTAATATTCGAACTACTACTTACCTTTTTGTACTTTTATCTAATAAGATTTGAATAATATAGATAAATGAATGTTATGGGAACTAAGTATTATTGAAATCATTATTTATGATTACTACTTATCACTTAGCTAGTTAAAACGAAGAATAGCGGTGCAGAACTCATTGTTTAAAAAAATCTGAATATGACACTCTTGGTCAACCACTGCGAAGAGTATTGAAAAATGAAAATTCTGATATGCAAACACATCGGATGGCTATGTGAAATTCAAATATATTTGTTTGACATCAAAACTAATCTTAAGCGATGTAAGAAGGGAAAGTTTTTATACTGAAGATTTTTCACTCTAACTCATAACTATTTTTTATAGCAATGAGTAATTGATTGCAGTAATTACGTATCATAATTTTGGATTTTACAAAACTAAGTACACGTGAAACTGTTCAAAAAACAAAAAGTATGTGATGTGAAAATTATGATACATAATTTTCAAAATCCAAAATTATGTATCATAAATAAAATTAAATACACGTAAAACTATCGAGAAAACAAGAAATATGTGATGTGAAGTGTGTACCAAATCAGCCTGGTGCTTGTCTGTGAAGTGTGTACCAAATCAGCCTGGTGACGATATATATCTATACTATGTGGAATACATTCATATGTTAATCGTCAATTACTGAATTTCAGAAATGCAAATATCAGATTAGAATGAGCAATTTTTATCTGTTGAAAGTCAAAAAATTCGGTATCGTTGAAAAAAAAGTACATTGAACTATTGTATATTATTGTAACAGATGGCATTGAAAAGTTTAAAATCTATGTCAGATTGCAGTAAACAATTGGAAAAGCAATGACTGAGTTAATTAAATGAAACAGAGAGTTATTGTATTTTCAGACATTACAGGCACTGATTGATACGCACTGCCTATCGTTCTTTAGGTACAATTCAGAGTAAAAAGCTTCAGCGTAATTTGGTTTTCGTAAAATTTTCGTTCCTCACTGAATTTAAGAAGAAATTAATTTGTTTTGTAAAAGTTATTCATCTCTTCTAACTGTGCACAAAAAAAAAAGCAAGCCTTAAGAAAGCGTAGCTTTGATTTCAGTAGTTAATTAATAAGTGATGAAAGGATAATTATTTCGATGAACTTTTGTCAGTTACTATAATGGCTCTTGTGATTTAATTAATTGAAGATCAAGCGAAAATTTGGAAATGTTAAAATAGTCAATCAGTTGTTTAATACAATTTTTGTTTAGTATCAGTCATCTTTTTCAATCAGTTCCATCTTCATTTTCACTATCATCAAGATTTTCTTCATTTTCATTGCAATAAAGTAATCAGACACAATACTGTCGTTCATCATAATGCTGCATCAGTTGCCTATTTATTCTGCCTTGCTTGGATTAATTTCTTCAATAATTTGAAGACAGTAATGACTAATTCACTACAATTTTGTTTTTTCCATTGCATGCATGTCTGATTTTACTGATATCATTTTAATACTATCACTTCAATGATAAAAAAACTGCTATTTGTCCATGTGTGTGTGTGTGTGTATGTGTGTAAATGACAAAATAAGAGTGTTTAAAATGAATTACTTAAAAATATATTGAAATCGCTGAAACTAATCGTTACTCATCCAGTTTTTATTGAAAGTATACTCCGAATAGGCAGTTTTGAGCAAATACTGAGATCAGTATAGGATCAGTATAATTGCCGGCAATATTATATTTTTTTAATAGGCGAAAATTTCATTTTTAATTATTCTGAAACTGACAATTTGAAACTTAATATTTCGATTACATATTGACTAAATATACATCAATTTAAAATTAAATATTTGAACTAAATTTTTCAACTAAATATTGAAAAATTGATCAGTTTGATAAAGTATACGACCTTAGCGGCAAATTAATTCATGAGTTTTATCTTTTTAATTTTACATAAACTGTGGAAAAAAAAATACAAGAAATGGTGCATCCAAAAAACGGTAAATGGGTTCAATTAATTCATTGAAGTAAAATCGAAATAGCTTGAAGAATAAAATTATGAAATGCGTAAATATTAACAAAGTAGTTGAAAACAAAAGTGTAATAAATGTGTTTGAAAACAAGTTAAGGTTGAGTGGGAACTTTGTAATTTGCATGAATTAATTGATTTTACTAATAACTTTTTTTAATATTTTATTACCTAATAATTCCTGTAATTTGTTTGAAACCATTACTCCAAAGTTGTTCAAGAATAATGCAAAGCTTCGGAGAATTTTTTGAAACAGTTCGCTTCTATTTAATGAAAAAAGGCAAAACTGAGCAACTTTTTAGTATTACATCAATATTACACTGTAACAAATTTTTGCCCAAACTTCAAAAAAGTCTTATTTCTCAAAATAGCTGTGGGAGTCCAAACGTTTTGTTTTTCTTTTTTACACACATTTCTTAAGAAGTGAATGCAAAAATTAAAAATTAAATGTGGCTTCGGTGATTGTAATAGTGAAAGACACTTTCGGTTATCAATTTTTCATTTTACCACCATTTTGGTGCTCTAAGTTTCTAAATAAATTTTTAGTTTGTCAATTTTCAAGCTATACTTATGTTTATTTGTATCAAACTCGATTGGGAACATTCGAAATATACACATGCTTCAGAACCTTTAAAGATTCCTAAAATCCAATGACTAATAATCTTAAATTGCATGATATCTCTTTCATTGTTTCTTACACTCATGCATTGTTGGTATTTCAGTAATAATTTATATTCTTAACGGTGATTTCTATCCAATTATGCGTTTCGTCACATATTTAAGACTAATTTGCTTAATATTTGTGGCTTCAAATTTTCTGAAATCTTTCCATTATTTCTTAATTATTATATAATTTTGTCAAAAAATCAATGTGATTACAAGTTGGTGTGAAATAAATAACTGTAATTAAGAGGTTACATAACCTTATTTCGAATTTCGATTAATGCTGACAATTTGCTAATTTGTGCTTGTTTTCTCAGTGAATTTCGTGTCAGTTTTTTCAAATTTTTCTTCCAGTAGTGAATTTATAATCTGACAGCTGTTCGACACATTCTCTTATTTTAATCCAAGCATCAGATGCTTTAGCGTTAAATGTTTATATCACTGTCTTCTTTGCACTTCGAAAACAATGCTATAAGAATAACTCTTCTTTGTTTGTCGTATTTTTGTTTTTGCATTTTGCAGATTGCCGCCGCCTTGTTATGAACTTTATTAGCAGTAGAATTTGTCTTCCACTTCATCATTCGCTCTCTCTGAAGGAGTGAATGAGTGAGTGTACAAAATAGTGATCGGAAGTAATGCTGCAGTTCAGTTTGGCATGCACCAACACACATTTCATTTATTTTTGCTCATATTCTTTCTTTGTTTATAAAACTGTCTAGTTCATACATTTGTGGCTAATTTTCAAGCTCAGAATTGAATAGAGTATTATTTACAGTTTGAATCACTCAAAAACGACCGAAGATATACGACTTATGCAATTATGTCAGAAGTTCATTCTGTCTACGACCGGCGCTTTATTCGATTAATTTTGGCGACCACAAAAATTTGCTATTGAAGCAATATTTTCCTTCATTCAGGTGATCAGTTTTCATTTTATATTATGTTCAAGACTGCTTTTAGTCTAACGCTTAAAAGAGAGACGTTGCGCGCACGTAATATCAATCGTTGCATTTGAAATCGAACTCGTTAATCGTATGCAAAAGAAGAAACAATATATTTGTTTATTTTAATTACTTCACTGCAGGGAAAACTGTTTATTTAATTGGGATGAATGGATTGAACTAAATTAATAATTTTAAATTGCTTGCTGACAGCTCCCTTTAACTTTTAAATAAGTTTCTAAATTCTAGAAACAAACTACTTGTTGAGTCTTCATATTCAACTTATGAATGAACTTTCTGATCTTTATTTTACGTAATTTTATCCTTACAGATTTATTCATATTTCGTGTTATGTTACACATAGTAACAATAATTAGTTCAGTTCTGCTGCTGTTAAATACGTTACTCATGTCTTCCATTGGACTTATTTTCCTGCTCTCTAGGGTTATTCCACGTTCATTTTCCTCCTCTTTCATTAAAAGATTATTGTTAGCCTAAATGAATAAAATCAATAACATTTTATTTTTGCATAAAGCTTTCTAATTACAGCTTTGCTAAATATCCTTGACTGACCTAATCAAACCTCATTTCAATTAACTTAAAGATTCGTTCTACACTCGAGTTTATATGCCTAAAATATACCTAAACATTCGTTGGTTATTTTGATAAAACTTAAAATGATAATTTAGCGAATTTTGTTTCCAACAACCAGTAAAAAGCAAAAAAGCATTCTTGAAAACTCTAATATTCATTAGATTCAATAAAAATTATTGTTGCGTTTTGCATATTCAAGTTTGTTTAAATTTCCTTAAAATTATGATTATATTTATTATTAGTGTAGATACTGGAGCATATTTTGGTAATTATGTTGGAAATAACTGTGTGCACTGATTGCAGTGTGAAGTTATAATTATTATTTAAATAGTATGCAATTGATTCTACATGATATTAGTGAGAAATGAATGAAATTGATGGTACGAGCAAATTAATTTATCGAAATTGGAAAAGCATTACTGTATTCGTTCCATAAAGAATTACACTTTTTTACTGCCGAAATCGTTACTTTTTCCACGTTTTCATCTTACATCATTATTGCAGCAATTTTTCCCTCACGCAAAAACTTACTGTGAAAGAATGTTTTTGCCGGTATCTCTCTCACCTGCCACACTGCATTACTTTATTTTTTCAATTCTTCTAACCAAACACTGGCGAGAAATTTGACTGGTTCTACTCAGCGGCATTATTTATTATTATTATTGTTATCTGTTATAATTGCTTATTATCACTATTATTATCATTAATTATTATTGTTTATTACTTATTATTATTATTATTATTATTATTATTGTTATTATTATTATTTTTATTATTGATCATTGCTGTAAGTTAAAAATGGTCCGAACAATCAATTTTCCATACAAATTTAGCAATCTTTTTCAAATTTTACTTTCCAACTTGTAAATTTAATACTTTGTTTAATGTTTAGATTTTTAGATGGATGATATGTATTCATTTGTTACCGAATCTTCACTTATTTAATTTCATTCCAAAATAATTCTGTTGAATTTTTCAATTCCTTGTGGGTTTGGCAAATGTGTCAATTATGAATTCATGATGATTTTCAATGAAATTTTATTCTGTATGAATGATTTTTCATACACTAATGAGTAGTTCATTCGGATATTTCGATAATTAAAATCCGATTCATTTTTTTAAACAGAACTGACATAAAAGCAGGAATAGATTCATGTTTGATGCTCATAAAAAGTAAACAATGAACAGCAG
Organism: Thelazia callipaeda; assembly: GCA_900618365.1. Classification (NCBI taxonomy): domain Eukaryota; kingdom Metazoa; phylum Nematoda; class Chromadorea; order Rhabditida; family Thelaziidae; genus Thelazia; species Thelazia callipaeda. The sequence continues at coordinate 11,944 of UYYF01004457.1, forward strand.
TGCCTACAAAGCTCTCTGTTAACTTTTCTATTGCGCCTGCTTTCCAATTTTCACCAAGTAAAATCATGTTATGCAAAAATGACTTTTTCAAATTTGTCAGTATTTGAAGTTTAAATATTGTGTACCATAACATACCTATGCAAAAGCTGTAGTAGGTAGAAGATGAATATGCTCAAAAATATGGAAACAGCTCTTTCAACTTTTAATCCATGTTCCCTCTGAATTATATTTTGTAGGTGGTGACCTTGTGAAACTCAATCGAATTTTTCTTGGTGGCTTATTGAAGCGAATATTTGTGGCACAAATTTCTTTTTGAACATTTATTTTCCTGTCTTCTGTTTGTGCAAAAAATAAAGCCACCAAGAAAAAATTTTAATAATTTACTGAAATAGTAAATGAAAAATTGAGAATCGATATTTTAAATCGATTCTCAATTTTTCATTACATGCAAAAGTAATTTTTTACATTTTTGAAACTAAGCGTCAAGTAGCAAAGCAAAATATCGAAAACTGAACAGTTTCATTTGCTTTCATTCAGAAAATGTAAAGAATTTGGTTTTTGGAAAATTCATTTGCATAAATTTCTTCTGTCATTTTTGCATTTTTTGGTGAAATGCAATATTGCACAGTCTCCAGTGATTCTGTTTATATCATCAAATTTAGTTGAAAACAGTTACTTTCATTTTTGTTCACCTTACACAACTGAAACGAAATTTTTAGAAAAAGTTTGATATCTCACTCTAAATAATTCTTCTCAAAATCTGATCATTTTAATTATCACTCGCTAATCGTGTATCAGTGAATTAAAAAGCGTTAAATTAAAAATTCCAGCGATTTCTTGCGCGCGTTTTATACATTGTTATGCTTGATTTAAGCAAAAATAACTGACCTCATAAATAATTGATGTGAAGTAAAAAAAAAACAAACTGATGAATTTATGAAACCTCTCAGTTTCGGGAAATTTACAGTAAAGTTTTTTTGTGAAGGTAAAGTTTGCCTGTTTCACAGCAATCATTCCAAACTTATAACTAGAATATTCAAAGATTCAAGTCAATTACTAGGCATGTGACAACCTTAAGCTGTAAATGGACTTTGGTCATCTTATCGATTTTTACTATGTTTACATAACTTTAATTGCAAGTTGAACTTGATTTCATCTTTTAAAGCAAGGCCTCCATAACAACAACAATGATTACTTCAGGCAACACCTCAAGGATTTCCACTTCACTAGTAAATTAGAAAACATTTTAGTTAAGAAATAATTAACATTCAGTTATTGAGTATTTTTAGCAAGATAGGCTTTTGAGGTTTTTTGAAAATACTTCATATATTTCCAATTGTTAGAAATTTTAATCATTATCTCGAATATTATTCATTTCGAGTATTTTATTGATACATCTCGTAGAATTTTTTAATAGTTCACTTCAGAGAATTTTGAAAGAACGTAAAATACATTAGATAGATTATCATCAGTACTTTCTGTTCCATTCAATCTTGAAAGATCTTAAAATATCCCTTTTTATTATATTAATCCCAGGAATACTCACTCCATCATTTATAACATTTATTCTTGGATTAATGAAAAATAAATATAAATGAACTACAAGAGAATAAATGTGATAGTAAAGTTGGGGAACGATGAATTACTACAAACAGTTGCAGCGTTTGGTAAAAAATAATTGATATGTTTGTTTAGAAAGACAGGGCTTTGTTGACTATAGCATAGCATTCGATTAATTTCGCTGAATGCCAGTTAAACTTGGGTCATTTGTCCTATCTCAGCTTTCGCCATAAAATTAGATCTTAACAATTCTTAATCATTTCTGTGAAACTTTATCGAAATTAGCAATTAATTTTATTTGAAAATATGTGAATTTATCAAATGTTTGGATGTCCCAAAGTTATTCATATCCTACTCACTCGCTCGTTTTAAATTGTGCGGAATTTATCATTTTGTGCTGTTTTGTTTCAGCAAAATAATCACAAATGTTTGTGCAAGCAACAAAACAAAATTGCTTAGCAATAACGAAACTGCTTTCAATCTTTTTATATAAAACAGAACATAAAAAGGTATGAGGCATTCAACGAAACAGATTACTTCAATTCTTTTCCTAACATTCAAGAAATTTTGTCACTGACAACTAATTTAACAGAACATTAATTTTGTTGTGTTTATTGCTTAATATGCATAAAAAACTGCACTGTTAGTAACAGATTTTTTTACTTACCCAACAAGACATTTTTTTCTCCTCTCCAGGTATATCTTATTATTTTTATTCATTCAAGTAACTGGAAATTAGAAATAACTAAAAGCATGTCCATTTATACATTTCACCACTATTAGTTGACTTTACGAGAACGAAGATACCGAAAAAGTGTTTAATTTTTTTACGCAGTATAAATTATCATCGTTTTTGATAATGCCATGACATCTTCATTACTGAAAACCAGGAAATCATTTTTGGAGATGCAGTTAATTTCAGTAAAATTTGATATGACTGCAATGTATTCAATTTATTGGTATAATAATGCAATATCACAGGTATTTGTATCATGTTTAGAAAAAACGAGGAATTTGAGATAGCTTTTAAAAATTCGTCGGTCAGTTTGAACAAATTTTCAAGACTTTAAAATGTACTTCAGGGAAATTCGGTAAATTAATTGAAATACAGAATCACCTAAATTAAGTGATTAATTCAGAATGGATCTTTTAAAAGACGAAAGTTTTATGAAGCATGAATCGATTACTTGTAGAAAAGTTTCATTTCGCTTTTGCCCTCAAATTACGAATGTCACAGCATATTGGTGCAATAAAGTTTAATATTTTGACAGCACGCGAAGAATTCCATTTCCTATTGAGATAGTGTTATTCCTATTTCTCATGTCATTGTGTACATGTTGTGTGTGTATGTGTGTGTGTATGTGTGTGTTTTCTTGACTGTTGGTCGTCAATATTTGTTTATTGTTGATTTCCGTTACTTCTTGATTAAATTTTCTTTTTATCATTCTATAGTTCAACGTTTCATTATTTGTTGTAATAGAAATATTCCTTTAGATCTAATTCTCCTCATGTCACTTTGCTATCGACGAGATAGATATTTGTTTTATTTTTGTTTATTTGAATCTTTTCACTTGCAAAAGATTCTTAAGTGCATAAGTCCAAACTACCAAAACATTTTAAACAATATTCTAATTAACAAAATATATGTCTAGTATTATGTGTGAACGTGGTATAAGCTTGAGGTTGTTAGCTGCAGCCATGGTAACCTATGGATTATTACGTTCAGTATCATGGGCATCAATCATTCAGTCACCTTAGACGACTTTTGACCCCATTTAATTACTTTTTAATTGAACCGATTTCATCTAAACTTTCTATGGTTTTCAACTTGAATTGCCATTACTTAATTATTAAAAAAAATTCTATATCGAATTTTCTTTTCTGCTTCACTTCCACGGACAACACTTTACCATAACTTATGCAAATTAATTTAGTATGAAATGCTGCAAATATTCAACAGCAGTGCTTGAATATGGAGGAAGCTGACTGTTCATCATAATTTGTTATATTGTAAAAATCTTTTTCTTACAATTTTGACCACACAATCCATTAGGTCCTATTCAAAAGTGTTAGTGATCGACTCAATATGTTTCTCAATCAGCGGCGATATGAATGAATAATTCGTTCAGTTGATGCCCTCACCTTTAATGCATGAAATCAATAATTAATTTCTGGTAAAACCTTTCAAGTGTTTTCTAAGTTAAAAATACAAATGAAAATTAACAGGGGGAGTTAAAATCTCTTGAACTTTTTGAAAAATCCATTTTAATACGTCTGTTTTATTTCTTCGAACATTCCGCATTTATTTATCGTCATTGCATTTCTGAAAAAGTAATCACTACGAGAGAACTGACTGCCTCTGGGAGAGATAATATATTTTTAGAAAAGGTAAAAATAGTCAGTACGAAGAACTGTAATTATTATCTTGGTTTAAACAACCAGTTCTGACAAAACCAAAAGTTTATTTATTTTTTGTTATGACGAGCTTTGTTGTTTATGAGACTTTACAATTTCATCAGACTATATGATCATTTCGATCAACAAGCAGCCATTTCATCTTGAACAGTTGTTCTTCAGACTACTTTTGTTTATTTCAAATTTGAGTTATTGAGAATGAATGCATATTGAGAATACCGTAATGGTTAGTATGTTAATTTCGAACTGCAAAATTTCACCAAAATTTGCTCTTATCTTCTACTTTTTATTGCCACAGTTCAAAATCATATTTTATTTGATTGATTATCCACATGACTTGAAGTATTATGACCCAACAAGAAATGCTTATCACTTTTGCTCATTCTGATATTTATTTGTATTATCTGTTTAGTTGTTGATTACTTTAGTTGTATTTAACTTCAAAGAAAACAAATATTGGTTGGAATCATTATTTTTGTTTGATGGAATCTGTCATATTATTTATTCCGCTATACCCTGCAGTTGTTAATAGAAACATTCTAGCGAATATTTTCCAATTTCAGTTTACTTTTACTTTCATATTAACAATTTATAGAGGATTTTTATTATAACGAATCTATATCTATCTGTCAAGACTATATGCTAGGACTTGAAAATCGTAAAACCGAAAAAATCCAATAATAAATTCAGCTTTCAGAAAATTAATGATACGTACACATGTGTAACATATAAACTTACAGTAAGAGCAAAATTCTTTTTGATTTCTGAGAGTTGAAATCTATTTGTAGATCGCTGCAAATAAAGTGGAGCTGCCACTCAGTTATATTAATCACATCTAAGTAGTAACTGCTAATTTTTATCCCTCAAAAATTTAATTGTGTGCACCTAATGTAAGCCACCAATCTCTTGAAAATGTCTGTCTTCATCAGGATTTACTGACCGGTAAAGTGTGACAAATATTAACTGTCAGTTTTATCTTAAATTACATGCGAAAATTAGGAATAAAAAAGTAGAGAAAACTGCACAAGTGTTGTTACGCAAGCACTGTTAACCGACATTAATTGCTCTGGTAAATAGAACTGACGAATAGAAATAAATTATAATTTTAGGAATTAAAAGAAGATAACTTTTTCACACAATGATTCACTGCACTGTGAGGCACTGTTGCGTAAAAAATTGGTCGTAATTAACTTTCAATATATATCATCATCATCATTACCGTCATTATTATTGCTATTAGTGTAGTTGTGACTATCATATGTACACTCTCATATATGGTCATTTGATATATTTTATGCATGTTCTTCTTTCCTTTATGAACCATTTGACAGATACACGTATATATATTGTTAAGAAGACATGAGCTAGTTGCTGGATGGCTTCTATTTCGATTTAATCAAGCTATTGCGCAGCCAATAACTTTCCTTTTAATACTCTCAGAGTTTATAAATGTAAAGAGTGAGCGAATACTGGAGTGGGGAAACAGTCTCTAGAGTACTTTGCATTGTTCCTGCTCCTTTCATTCAATAACAAAATGACACAGAAATTAATAGTGAAAGCTATCACCTTTCTTTTTCTTGCTGCTATTCATTCTTTTCGTCTGTTCTAAATGTAACCAAGTCAACTGTCTTTTCATCTTCAGTTTATCAATTTGGTCCTCATTCCATCAGTTCTCTTCCATATATATATGTATATACTCATGAACACAGTTTGTAACTCACGTTCATTACAACCACATACGTCAAAATACTCAAATGCATATGCATGCTCATATTCAAAGTGCATGTATGCACACGCGCATGCATAATGTATAAAACTCGCATAAGGTCACATGAGTAAAAGCAAAACTTCTGCTTTTTTTTGCTCTTTCTATTGAGAGAAAAACGGCTAAGAGCTACCTGCGGTACAACTCCCACACTTTTACAATCCAGATGAGAATTATGCAATATTCTCTGTACCTCTTTTGCTTGCAATTTATATATGAATAATCACTAAGGTAAATGCGCTGCTATGGCTGGAAATTGTTACACAAAGCATGCAGAGTTATGCATAATTCAATGAGCAGTGCAAATAGCATACAGTGTAATTCTGCCATATCGTACATGTCTGCTTAAATGGCTAGTGAACAGTAATTCTAAAGGCTGTATCATCACTACCTGACATATTTTTTGAACCATGTAAAATTGTGATATTCCATTTGCCGAAAAATTGCGGAAGTCGTAACCCAGAATCCACGTGTTAACCTTCATTAAGATAAAAACTTTCGTCTATATGTTATTGAAGAAATCGAAAAAGCATAGACCTGTTTGTTCCGTAAGTGAGCAGTACTTGTCAAGATTTCTGTGTAATTGCAGTTTTTATCAAGTTATTTGTTTTAAAACACTTTCCATAATGCGCTCCTTCGTTCTGAAAACAACGTCAAAACAATCCATATACCTACAATGCGGTGATGTGACCCAGACCAACCAATGTAGGTAATATAGTTTGGAAAGGGACACACATCTCTCGCTAGCAAGCTTCTAGATAGAAGCAATGCATACTGCACTGTGCACAGTAGAGGTGCGCAGAGTGCAATCGATCGGGTCGTCTGTCGCGCATTGAGGGTATATGTGTGTGTGTGTGTTTGCGTGGGCTTATAACGCTGTTTCTATTTGCCCTTTTCATCTGTAAGCTAGGAGCTTATTTATTCCTTGTTGCTATTTACCCTTCCTGACTTCACTATTTCCTCTAACCTGTCTCATCCATATTTGTCTTCCACTGCTCATTGCCACCAATTTCTGTCTGTTCTACTTTTGTCACTCTTTACTTACGTCTTGCTCCTCTCACGGCAGTCAGTTTTTGTTTGCACAGTTTCTGTTAGCTTTTAAATCGCTTGTCTGTTTTGTGTTAGACAGGGTGCCTCTCTGCTTAGGTTAATCTAATTAGCTGCTTAAGTGGTTTTGTGCGTAAGACTTTAAAATTCCAAACACTTGCAGGAAATTGCGAACTTTAACATCTTGCGAGATTTGATCGCTCTTCCTGAAGAACAGCACTACTATCGTATCATTACTTTTCTTTCTCCTCTGTACTTTCTTGTGCAATAATGCTAGTTTGAAGTGAAAAACTTTTGCTTATGAATTCGCTTCTCAGATTTTGTATTTTTCTGTTGCTCTTTCTTTAGTATTTATCTATGCACTCTATTCGTATTCACAGTTCATTATTCGTTCAAGTTCAAATAGTTGGAATTAAACACTTAAGCACTTAAGTTTCTTATTTAATTAATTTTTCTTACTGCTTTGCTTTGTGTGCACCAAAATTAGTGAAACGGATTTTGTTTATAATTCAACTCTTTCGAAATTCACACCTGGTTGCTTATTGATCAGCTGAATTTGTTCATTGATCAGGTGAATGTGATTACGTTCAAGGGAGTTTATTTTGATTGTTTGTTTTTGTTTTGACTTTAAAAATAATTTCATTTCAGCTGTTTATTTGTGTATTTGTAATTAAACATTTTCAATCTACGTTTTCATTTGTTCATTCAGTTAACTTTACAAGCGGATTTTCTTCCGAAATCTCCACTCATTTGTTATTTATATTACTTTTGATGAGGTGTTTTCTGTTCGCCTGGCTTGTGATTGATGCATTTAAGCAGTAGATTTTATTGCTGTTATGGCCAGTTCTTTATTCAGTAATAATCTCGTTTTTCACAGAAATGGGTAAGAATGCGAAGGAGGGAAATACTAGTGGTAAGCTACAAACGATGGAAGAAAATGCCTGTCGAGACCCAACTCAACAACCTGCTACTGTGCATTTCCTAGATTCTACCAAGCATATTTTCTATGTACCGGTGGGTTTGTTTTAAAGTTATCTTTTTGCAAATAATATTGTAGCAAATTCTTTTGTTCATATTTTTGTATTAAAGTAGTTTAAAATATTTAGTAGCTATGAATAAGTATTTTCATGCAATAAATTATTATTATCTGTTGCTTGCTTTTACTCCATTATGCTCAACTGGCGGAAAAGATCTTCGAATTCATTTTTTTCAACTTATTGAGCATTTCTTTTGTGGGGCAGTCCAAGTTTTGGTTCAAGAAACTACTTAGCTTTACGTATGTATTTTTTCTACTCCTTGATATCAAAGGAATTTGTAAGTACATAGGTTTCTGTAATTATTTCATGGAATAGTAAAGCTGTAACTAGTCTTAGTTATATCAGTAAATCATTTGCAGTATTTCATATCATAAATGCCATTGCAAAAGTTACCTGGAATTTTCATTATTTCCAAGACTTTTTGAATACAAAACTGTATGTGGATTAACCATTCCTTTTTATCGCTCTTTGATGCTAAACATTTTTTTGATGTTGAATATAAGACTTTGATTAGCATTTGTGGAAAGAGTTGAATTGTTTGACGTTTTCGCTGAAGTAAAATATCACTGTTTGCTTTTTCCTAGCCCGATTAAATTCCGTTAACATATATTTGAAAATTTGAGAAACAATTGTTATTTATGAAAGTATTTTCTGTTCAGAAGCGAGCTGAGGGAAGTGAATTATTTGATAAAGTGGCCGAATTCCTCAATCTGACTGAGAAAGATTACTTTGCTTTGTCTTTTACTGATTGTGACGGTGATCAGGTTAGTTATTTAATGGAAAATTCCATATCCTGAATTCAGAGAGATATTATTCAATGCAGCATTAGTGTTTTTTTCCTTAAATATTGTGATTATAACATGGTCAACTTTGGTTTATTGCAAACTGACCAATTTTGTGATAATAGAGAATCTGCTTACTTATTGAATTCATTTTCCAAAACTAGTACATGCGTTAAAAAAGTGAATTTTTTAAAAATATTTCAGCATTGGATATACGAGGATAAACGAATTTCAAAACAGCTGAGAGGTATGTTACATCATTATGATATAGTAGAAAGTTAATTAAGTATCGTTTATTGTGTGTTAAAATTCGTGAGTGATATCCCGAGATTTAATGGTGAAACTTTCTTTCTATAACCATGAACATTCAGCATCTTGTATTGTTAAAAAAGTATCATTATAATAAGTCTTTAATTTGTATTTATTTAAAATAAGTATTCGCAGCAGATAAGTACGAATTAGACATTCAAATCTAGTGAACCCTTTTTCATATATATTTGTTGGATGTACATGCTGGTTAATGTTACTAAATTTAATTTTTTCTTTTGGGAAATCTTTACTATATAAATTTATCAGTACTTGCAATAAATAATATGCTCTTTTGAGTAGTCCATCAATGACGTATTGCTATGACTCTGTTTCAGTAAAAGCAAATTAGTTCAAATTAGATCACAAAAGATACTACTTCCTTTTGTAGCTTTTAAATACTGTCCTTAATCTTAAGTTTTAAGTATATTGAAGCAGAAATGTTACACGAACATTTACTCCAGCCCGCAGCTTTGTTAACGATCCTACTTTATACATTTTTCATTTCATTGATTCTAAGTGTTGTATATATTTTTAAAATTTTTGAGAGAGCTGGTATCATAATTACATTACATCAGTAGAATATTTAGGAATCTCATTTTGAGTATTTTAATTAAACAGTAAACTGATTGATATTAATCTAGTAATGCTATCGCATACGAAATCGACCACTTTTTGAAAAAAAACAAGAACTACTACTAATTGCTTCAGGCCATCCATGGGATTTTAATTTTGGAGTGAAGTTTTATCCACCTGAGCCTGCGACATTAGCAGATGATAATACGCGCCATCTTTTGAGCTTACAAATTCGAAAAGACATATATACTGGGAAGTAAGTATTATAAATTGTTTGTTGGTATGCAAGAAGATGAAATGATTTTAGAGTCAGGAATTTCAGTTTGATTTGGAATAATTTTTAACTCAACGATGAGCTTGGTATCGTGTGAAGTTCGTTTTTAAGTTTTATATTTGTTTTTAGGCTTCCAGCTACGGTTGCTACACACGCACTACTTGGTTCATACGTGGCGCAGTCTGAGCAAGGTGATTATGAACCTTCATTACAGTATGTTGACTTCCTTAAAAGTTGCCGCCTAGCACCGTTATCAAATGACACACTATATGAAAAAATCGAAGAATTGCACAAACAGCACAAGTACGTTATTGCCCAAAATTTTTATTATTATTGTAAGTAGAAACCAAGTGAATTTTTGATTTTTTGGTGCCATTTTCTCCTAATAAAACATTCGTCGGATAAATATGATTTTCCAAGATTTTGAGATATGTATAATAATGTTTCAGATTATTGATAAGTTCTATTTTACCGTAATGATTAGAGAATATTTTAAGTGTCTGTGTACTCATAATAGACGATTTTTAGAGGTGTCACGTCATCTGAGGCAGATTTTAAATATTTGGAAATCGCCAAAAAACTTAGTATGTATGGAGTACATTTTTTTCCTGCAAAGGTTTGGAGGACTAAATTTTTTCATTTACTTCAAAGTTCTATCTCATTTTCATTTTCCAGTTTAACGAAAATGAAAATAAATCACGGAATATTATTTTAGACTGTAATACGAATGTCAAGAAAGAATCTTAAAATTTTTAAGAAATGAAGTGACATGGATAATCATGCGCCATATTTGATTTATTCTTTTATTCCACTAAGATATTTCTTAATTCATTTTTTAATATATTGCCTGCCATTATTAACCGTAAGGCATGAAGGATTTGGAGTTTTAAAATAATCATTTATTTTAATAGCTTAATCAGTAGTATATGTTTTCAGGACGGCAAAGGGGTTTCAGTACAGGTCGGTGTTTGTGCTCATGGTATTCACATATATCGTGACCAGATTCGTGTGCATCGTTTTTTGTGGCAGAATATCATCAAAATTGGCTATCGACACAACATATTTATTGTCAAAGTTAAACCTGGTGAAGTAAGTTTCATTGCTTTTAATTATTTTTTAATTATTCCGAAGTTAAATATTTACAAGAAATTTAGATGTGAACAAAACTGAAATGTTTATCTTTTCAGCTTGAAAAAAATGTATCAACAGCTGCATTTAAATTCTCAGATCATGAAGCTGTAAAACAAGCTTGGAAATGTGGAGTTGAACATCACACATTCTTTAGGTTTGCTCACTGTTTTTTGAGTGTATATTTCAATGATTATAATATTTGATTGCAAAATTTTTTAAAAGCTTATCAGAAGAACATGTGTAAAAGTTTCTTCTCTAAATTATCGGAGTTGCAGATTGATTCAGCCTGAGGAAAAACCCCATAAAGGTTTATTACGGTGGGGTTCAGCTAGGTTTCGCTATCAGGGACGCACGCAATTCCAATCAAAAATGGCTTCGCAGATGTTTAGTAGCAACCAGCCAATTCAGCGCTCGCAAAGTGCTCGAATGACACGAAGTGACGAAAGTGGTAACTGTCTTGGATTTTTCGACAATATTTTTGTAGTATTACTAGCTTCATTGTCATTTATTGAAGTGGGAGCTCACAGTGTTCCTGAAAAAAAGTTTGACTATTGAAAAGTTTTTAATTGTGACCTTTTTCATTTTTAAAAATTTGGCATGCATGCTCATGCTTGATAATATCGACGAAAAATAGCAATCACGCACATGTGACATGTTACTATAATTATAGTGCCGATATTGAAAAATCAGACACTTCCGCTGACTTATTCCAAAGATGAAGCTGTTAAGAATGAAGAATACTGCAAAAGTGTATGTCTTCAATTTTTTACAAGTTTGATGAAGTTATGAAAGTGAATAGAATGGGATGAGTTGTTGTTATGTATATAGTTTTTTGTCATGAAATATATTAACAGGTTAAATTTTATGAAGGTAATGGTCGTTTAGATTAAATCCATTTTTTATAAATCTAAAATTTTGTTCTTACTGAGGAACAAAACTTCATAGCAGTAATTACAGTAGTTGAGAGTTGGGTTATAATTATTTTAGGTTACAAAATCTCTGCTGCAAGTAATAATTTTTTTTCAATCTTTATATTGCTTAGGTACCACTTCAAATTATTGTCATTATCATGTTTACGTGAAGAAAATATCTTCTACTTGATGCAAACAATATTTTTGAATTATTTAGGAATAATGTAAATAATGTTACTTGAGATAGTTATATAAGCATTTGAGAGCAGTTAGATTTTGGATGGTATTATTTGATAGTTCAGTAAATTATTTTCAGCATGTAGGCTCTCCACGTGAGATATATACGACATCATTTCCGGGAACTGACCAAAGAAAAGGATATAAAACAATGATGAATGATGAAGAGGTGGGTTACAGCAGAAAAATTCAAACCGGTGAGGATTTAAGAAAGTTGCATGACGGTATCTGCTCTTCTTCTGTTGTTACTTCTGTTATTACTACTACTACTGTTCCTATTTCAACTAATACTATTACTGTCATTAATTCTGTCATTGATACGCATCAGTTTCATGATAAGAAAACTGTACAAACTTCCTCATACCATGTTTCAACTCATTCCCATGATATCTGTAGAGGTATAGCTTTTTCTACAAATCATCTATTTGATGATGGCTTGCATAGCCAAACACACTACGGGTTGGATGGCATAAGTCGAAGTGGACCAAACATATCAGTTTTACGTAAACAAGAAGATATGCAATTTGTTCCAGTAGAGGATACTGCAGTCGTATATCACCCTGGGCATTACGAAGAACAAGTTGCCGGCAATCGTACTGGGCTGTTTCTTGAACCACCAGTTGAACAGGATGATGATTTTGTGCTAGTTCATAAGCCAAAACTAGGAGTGCTTGGAAAAATATTCCATCAGAGCGGTTCAGAAACCGACATTCTTGTCAAAGAAGAAGATATTGAAGCACGTCCTATTCGTTACTCTTCGAATGTGTATCAACCCGGTTTTTATCGCTTTGCACGTGAGAACAAAGATTTTGAAGTTTTAGAGCATGGGAAATGTTCTGATTCACAACATGTGGGTAAATTGAAAGTAGATGAAGAAAAACATTTCAAAGATGAAGAATCCACAGGACATGTCTCGCATGTGGAAAAGGATTCGGAGTTGTCGTTAAAACCACTCAGAAGTCATGAATATGTCGATAGCACCAATGAAAAAAACAAATGGCCACATTCGTTGCCTTGTTATCAGCAACTTGAAAAAAGTGAAGAGCATTACTTGAAAGGAAATACTGAAGTGGGAAAAAGCATGATTCCTCAATGGACTGAGAGTCGTACAAGAAGCAAATTACATGGTGCTATTAAACCAGAAAAGGAGGCTAAAAAAATTGCCTTTGTTCATGTGAAGTCGGGAGTTTATGAAGAACAGCCAGAGTCAAGAGATGCTTATGAGCTAGAGAAATCGGCAGCTGTTACTGAACTGGACAAAGGAGTGAAAAGAACAACTGTTGTTCAGGTGAAGACACCAATTTGGGAAAGGGAGTTGGCACCAAGAGATAGTTATACTCTAGGAAAAGCGGAATCTGTTTCTGAATCGGGAAAAGGAACGACAGCTGTACATGGTAATAGTGAAAGTCAGTCGATATGGACAGGTAATTATAAGTCAGAAGCAGTGGAACTAATCCCTGCAACAGAGAAAGAAACAAAGAAGATGGCGAATATTCACGTGAATACACCAATTTATGAAAGACAGTTGGAGCACACAACTGAGTATGAACCTAAAGTGAGTGGCGTGAAAAAACAAACGTGTGTCAGCAAGGAAAATTCCGGTAGGGAAGATAGATTTGATGCTCCTGTAAAGGAAATCGGTGCGACAGTGCCATATAAAACGTCTCTTCATCCAAAACAGGCATGCAGGCTTTTCATGCGCGCTCCAAGTAGTCCTATCAACCCGGAAGCGTACGGAGTGCCTTCAACATCCTATGACGGACCTTTACATAGTATCAAATATGACAGCGGATTTGTATCATTACCAATTCATGAACATGTTACTATATATCATTCTGGTGTCTCAGTTGATAGCGATAGGAATCGTGATAAGCTATCGAGGCGAAAGCAGTATGAGAAGGAGACATCAGATAAAAGCTCCAGTAATGAGCAGCAAGATTTTCCTGACAGCGGCAAAATGACAGCTGTTATTGTCGTGTCTCAGTCTGACTCCGCCGTTACATCTCAGGCGTACGAAGAAAAGTCTGGTGAAAAAGCATTGGGAATAGATTATTCCCATCAATTGAAAACAGGTTTGTCTGCGGATTTTGAGATGAGTAAAGAGAAACTGTATGGAACTTCTCATGAAGAAAAGAATATGAAACCATTTGGTACACAAGGTGTCAAAGGTGAAAATGCAGTAAAAAATACGAAAGCTATTTTAAGCTTTGGCAAACCATACCAAAAAATAGAAGACGATGAAAAAATGAGAACTCCTTCCGCCACAAACTCACAGGAATCAAAGTTAGATTACAAGGTTCGCCGAGAATCAGGGTCGAGTGTTTTGAAAGATGAAATTTCTACGAGCGAAGATTCGAAGAATAACCAGCCCAAGGATGCACTTACATATGACATGTTAGCTGTTATTAAGAAAGAAGATAATGAGAGTGAAAAACTGACATCGAGCTTATTTTCAAAACAAACAAATCTCGCCAAACTAACAGCAAGCGAACCAGATCAGGAAACTTCTCATACAGGGAAGTGTAAATTAGATAATGTGGTGGTAGACACTCATGTCAAAACCGGGGATAAGGTATTACCAGGGTATGCAACCACACAAGTTTCTAACACAAGTAGTCCTGAAATGAATGATGCCGAATCCTCGCGTGCTCCCTTGTTCACATACAGTGTATTAGGTGTAATGAACTCAGCAAAAAAAGAGATTAAAAAGATGAGTTTACGAAAGGAATCTGCTTTGGGTCCTGAGGAGCTACCGGAGCATATGGAGAGCAACGTTTCTTCTGAAACGAAAGTAAAAGATGTGCTACCTGTTACAATGTCTACAGGAAGTATGCCTGACGACAGACTGGGAACTGACGGTGCAGACAAGGGAACTTCCATTGCCAGAGAGACCCAAGATATAATGAATGTCAAACCTGAACCAGTATCCAGATACAGCGTACTTGCTGTAGTCAAGCCGAGAGAAATGATTACAAAGATGTCGCCGAAGGCATCCACATCCCCTCCTGAGAAGTTGTCCCAAGAGAGTGAAATTTCTTTCCAGCCAATCCATTTCACTGTAAAACATGAAACCCCTCAAGCGAAGCATCTATCTCTTGCTTACAAAAAATTCAAGAGGGTTAAACACAAGGGCACTGTAGAATTTATTGCAAAAGAAAACCTTGATCCGCAAAATTATAATTTTGAAAATACTCCATATCAGGGTCCGCTTGAAGTGATCAGTTTTACAGAAGGGCTGCAGTTTGCACCAATTCACGAATACTGTACCATATCCCATCCAGCAAAGAGTCGTGTTCGATTGCGTAAATTGTACAGGCAAAAACGTGCACCAAAAATTACAAAAGTAAAGAGACCTCTTATTAGGAACGTTAAAAAAACAGCTATCTTACACCTGAATAAGGATGCAGATCGCGGAGAATCGAGGGATCAAAGTTCCTCACCGTTATACGAGCTAGAAAGTAATTTGGAACATAAGTCATCTAGTTCACCTGAACAGTCTACAGCATATAAAGCACGAGTAGTGTGCAACAAATTTCACAAAAAAGAACATGACTCAGAGCCTAAAAAACAAGAGCTATCCTTCAAACATTGTCTTATTTCTGGTGATGCTGAAATTGTGGAGAAGATACCTGTGAAGCCAGAAACATATCATCTTATCACCATGCCTTATGATGGTCCTGTAAGTCGCTTGGAGCTCAGTGATGAGTTGTCATATACCGCTCTGCAAGAGCTCGTAGCCGTCTACCATAGTGGGATATCTTACAAAGAGACACAAAGATTGTACAGAAGAGATAGTAAGTCGAGTGTAGGAAGTAAGAGTACTAGTAGTGGCAGCAGCACTATCAACAGCAGAACCAGCAAAAGTGGCTCTTTAACCTCCGGTCTCTCAAATGAACACAAGCGAATGAAGAAAAAAATGAAAGCTAAACTGTTTCTTTCTCCTAATGAAAGGAATAGAACTGGATTGTCGAAGGGCAAAGGATTCTTTTCATTTTGGCGTAAAGGTCATGATGATGAAGGAACACGTGCCGTACGAAAAAAACAGAAACTGAAGACATCGTCAAAATTACAGTTTGGTGAACAGCAGCGGTCTCCTTCATTCGATTCCACTGCTGGTCACGAGCCATCAGTAGTATCACAAGACATCTCAACGACTGCAATGAAAGGTTCTGTCAGTGGGTCACAGAAAACTGTACAGACCAAAGAAAACGAAAGCAAGAACACAGCTGTAAAACTTTACATTAAAAATGAATCTTTAACGATTTCAGGAAATGTGGAAGAAAGTGGGAAACATTCAAAATTTAGTCCTTTCAGTTTCTGGCGATTATCAGAAAGAGAAGGCAAGAAAAATCTGAAGAAGTCTGACTTCATTTCGTCTCATAAAGATCGTGAATCTGAACCTCACTCCCAAGGTTTACATTCATCATATCGAGAAGCAGATGATGTTAGTTCAGCGAGAGAAAGCAAGAAAAAAGCTCTTGTTTACATAACTGCCAAGGGCAAATCATATGAATCAGACTCAAGTGATTTATTTCGTTCTAAAGATTCTAGCAAAAGAATTGCAAAAGCGCAGGAATCACTATTTGAGGATGAGACAATTATTGAACCTGCGTCTTCGAGTTTACCCGACTCTTCTTTGGTGAGCGAACGAGAAACTACTCATCTAAGAGCTTGCACTTCATCTGTTGTTGACAGACGTAAAGACGTGGTATCAACATCACCCGAGACAGAAGTGGCTTATCAACCATTGCGTACAAAAGTCTCTATTCAGTATGATGAATTATATAACGTAGAAGGACAGAAAACAAAATTACATGAGGAGAAAGATGCCTGCGAAGTATTAGGAGGTAGTGCTGATGATAATGAAAGCAGTGCTGATATGATTGAGGAAAGCGATGGTAAACGGTATATGGCAAAGGTCAAAGTTAAATCAGAGGAAAGCTATAAAGGAAAGGGGGATGAGCAGCCAACTTTAGTTGCAGCAAGGAAAGAAAAAGAATTACTGGGTGATAGCTTGACGAAGAAATCAAGCTTTGTTGTTAAGGGATTCCATCTTCGTGGTCCGAATAGCGAATTTGAAGAGACAAACGCTATTGCACGCGGCGTTAGCAAACAAGGAGTTATTAAAAGTATCCATACATGTACTTCTGCAGGATTGCTGGAGAAAGATGTTGGAGAAGTGAATACTAGTGAAGATGGAAATGAGAAGTTAGACGTAGGCAAAAAGATCCCTACATTACGGATCAGAAATGAGAAGCTGGTTGAAAGTGATACGGATTCCAAGGAGAGTAAGAAAGCTGCTGGCAAGACCGGCTTTTTCTCAATCTGGCGAGGAAGTAAAAGAAGTAGACAGCAGAAAGCACAAAACAAATCAGCATCTTCGGGAACTAATGATTCAGTTCAGTTAACATTATCCTCAGATCCCAATACATTACCACCGGGCCAAAAGGAGGTATTGTTGAATGCAAATGATGAGCAGTGTATGTTCCCTGTTGAAAGTGCTGAGGTCAGAATGCCAGCAAAGCACAGTTATGTACCTGTTTATGATTTCTCATATGTTCCTAACTTTGGCACTAACATCGAGATAGATTCGCAAGTAAAACAAGCGGAAAGTAGTGAAAAAAAGTTGGTTGCATCGATGACTGTTAAATGCTCGGGCGACGTTAGACAAGATTGCTTAGAAACTGATGCTATGAACAATACTTCGACTGAAGAGAAGGAAAGAGGAGCAAATAGATTTAAGCAGCTTTTCGGTCGTCAGGTTAAACACGCTGAAAGATTTTTAGATACGTCATTTACGCAGCAAGATGTAAGCACGGATGAAAAACCCCCTATTACTGATGATCATAAACAATTGCTTTCAAGAGATAAAGCATTCCTTTCTGAGCTAACATGGGAGAAGTCAGGTGGCAAAAGCCATGGTCACTTAAAAGAACCCATAACATCGCAAGCTAAAGAGTTGCAACTAGCGACAGGGGCTGAAATACCGGATGAGCCGTATAAATTTACTCAGACCCCTCCAAATGATCTAGATTCAGTAGCCCACTCATCTGATCTCAAAGATTCACGGGGTATCATGCAACAAATCAAGCGACAAGTGGCACAGGTTTGTGCTGTTGTATTGAGTTTATGCACCACGTGTTTCAACGCTTTTACTTGTAATGAATTAGTTTGTTTTTAACTGCATGACAAGGAGGTATTTGGGCTATTCTTAATTTGTTGAAAGGATTGTAAAGAATATTCTACTGCTTCCTGCATGAAGAGCTTAGTTTGTACGTATGTTTTCGTTATAAACACCATATTGTTTTCGAAACTTTACTCAGAAGGTAGTTTGCTGCAAATAGTAATCGCACAAAAATACTCTGATTCTTTGTGGTACCTAGTGTCATGTTTGGAAGATTTCGATCCTAAACATATACTTATGACATCTTTATTGCCTGAAAACCATATTCTTTATAGTGATTAAAATTCGTACTAAATTTGTCTTAGACTAACAAATTCTTCGCCACTAGTTTTTTTTTTTTTAAAATTTGTAATGCAGCAACTTTTTTATTAGTTTCAGTGCATACGTAAAGCACTATCTTTGCGTGATGTTTTTAATTCCTTTTTTTGTTTTTGTTATCTCTTCTATAATGACTTCTTATTATAAATAGTCTTATTTACAATAATTTTTTTACTAGGCAATGAATAATTTAACTGTTTTAGACATGCAGTTTACGTTATACATAATTCATGTTAGCCCTTATAAATGTAATACTTTAATTTTTCCAATTTATAGCTTTTATCTATTTTGTTTGCAACTCAATATTGTTAATTACTGATATCTTCTTGGCTGTGCCTAAACTTCAAAAGCACAAATTTTGTGAGCGAAGTAGCGAATCGATCTCATAGTTACTTATTTTAGGTGGTTGTCAAAGCATCACCTGGATCAGATGAAAGAAATAAATTGAAAGGAAAAAACAAATCTAAAAAAGATGCTTCATCTCGTGGAAGTGAAAGTCCTAGTACTTCAGAGTCTGATGCTAGATTGCTCCAGGATTCATCCATTAAACTTTTGAAGGTCGGTTTTTAAACATAACTTTTGAAATTGCGATTAATGTGTCAGTTTGGTTTACATAGATATTCACTAGTAATCTCGTATACCTTTTATCTCTAACTGAAACTAGCAGCTTTTATAGCTTGAATTCAATAGTTTTCCATAATAGTAACCGAAATAATTTCATTTTTTTCTGCATTTAATTCAGTGATCTACAAATTATAGGGGAATAAGGAAAAATCTGAGGTAGCCTGCAAAATACAAGAAGAAAAGAAGTTGGGTCCTGAACAAATCCTTTTTAAAAAACGTACCGAAGAAACTTATATTTTAAAGGGTGCCGGAACAATACCAGTTGATGTATCTGATGCTGTAGGTTTTCATACTCTACTTCTCATATCGGTTTTCTTCAGTTGAGTTATGATTTATAAATTTGAATTCTTAGGTGCCTTAGGTTTTTGTGATGAACGATTATGTATTTTTGTTTAATTTTTGTTTTGGAAGGTATTTATGATGACTTTTTTTAAAACTCAATTTAAAGATTCAACCTACTGGGGATGTAGTTTAATCTATTATATCTTAAAAACTTGACAATTAGATATCATGTTTGCATGAAAATATATGCATCGTTCAAAGTTTTTTGAGGATGAGTAAAGCTCTTTCAAGTTTATTCTTGAATTTCAGAGTTCTATGTATTTCCATCTCTTGTTGCTTCTTGCTGTTTGGTCGCCATTCTTTTTTAAACATATGCGAGAGAAATGCTTTTGTTTCTTTATCTTGTTTTCACTTTGCGTCTCGTTTATGTCGTATTTCATGAAAACTGCTGGTATTTGGATAAAAATGAAAAATTAATAAAGTAAATTATCTATAGTGAGTACTTTCCACTTGACATGTTTTACTTTATTGCACTCGGCTTTTCAAAAATCTCTAAGTTTTAAAATCTTAGCATTTGCAGTCTTTTTCGAACATGAGGGGAGAATGTGGAATACAGGGACGCGTGCCACATAAGGAGGAAGTGAAATCTACGATTGACTCAGAAGAATATGGCAATTTATCTCATGTGATTGAGGTAGGCTGAATTTTTTTTAGCTACTTTTACATCCAAAAGTTTTCGTTGCATCAGATGAATTCAAACACCTTCTAATTTCAATGCGTTTACTCGTTATTCAACCGATATCAGCCCCACTCTAATCAACAATGGTCTTTCACTAATTTTAATTTTTCTCTGCAGTTTAAATAGTTATGAAAAATGGCAAACTAATTTTATTTTATTTTTGTCTTGACTTCAAAAGATTTGTTGTCCATCATAATTTTTAGCTGAATTGACTTTTTAATTTTTTAAAGGGGTTGCACTTTCCCTGTTCGCACGAAAATGTATCAAACTGAAGCTCGTTTGCTGATATATTCATATATTATCCAGTACTATTTTTTATCTTAGAGCTTATACATTTTTATTTATTCAGGCAGGTTCAATTCCTTGTACAAAGATTGATTCATGGAAGGAAACAATTCATGGACCTGAAACTATAGTCACAGATGTTGATTCTCGGGGAAATGTGGTCAAGTTAGTTTTAGAATAATTTCAATGTTGTGCTTTCTGTGACATATTTTGATTACCATTCCTTAAAGCCTTCATAGAGTTTCATCTCATAATTTTTTTTAAAGTTTTTGTAAAAGCTTAAAATATAATGCCTATGAAATTTTTCTTAAAGGAGGATGGTCAGAACGGAGCAAGTAAAACATACTGTTCACAAGGAGACATTCCACTCTTATAACATGTCCGGCCAAGGAAAAGATAACGTTTGTATCAAAATACTATATATGTAAACTTTACAAAACTGTGAAGATACATTTTAAAAGTTTTTCATTGTTATTATTATAGAGTATGAATGTAATTGAAACAGCGCACAAGTCATTCACACCTAGTGGTGAAATCAACCTTAGCAAATTACAAGCACCACTTATGGAATCTGATAGCCATACATATAAGTCGAAAAGTGGTTCCAGCGAAATCAGCGGAAAAGACTATTCGGATATTCCTGGGGACCTGGTTTCCAGTCGTACGATCACACAGGGCAATCGGACTATCGAAACCATTACTGTAAACATTTTCTGCTTTTTAAAAGACTTTT
Source organism: Thelazia callipaeda (assembly GCA_900618365.1). Taxonomy (NCBI): domain Eukaryota; kingdom Metazoa; phylum Nematoda; class Chromadorea; order Rhabditida; family Thelaziidae; genus Thelazia; species Thelazia callipaeda. The sequence continues at coordinate 33,150 of UYYF01004457.1, forward strand.
TTGTGGTTTTTATATGACACCAAACAAATCGGATATTCATGTTAGCAGCTAAATTAATTTTTTTGGTTTGAAATCAGGTTTTGAATGATTTTCTCATGTTTTTCAATGGTTTTTTGCTTCACACAGTAACTGACACTTTATATTAGATCTTTCGACCAAAAATTTGTTATGTATGTACTCATTCGAAGCCATATGTTATATACAAGCCAAATGGTATCTGGAGGTTAATCTTTTTTCTGCATTATTGGTACTGGGTCGTATTCTGGCGCTCTCACTTTACTCGACCCGCGCTCAGTTCTACTGTGCTGGTCTCTGTTACTTCATCCTCTTCGAATCCACGGCGATGATCGAGTGAGATGTTTTCGTGCGTCTTCTTGAGTACTATCGATTGGATATATGCTTCGACATGATCTGAATATGCACACCTTCGCTTAGCGTTTATGGAAGTTCGTTACTTTCACCTCATGTTACCTACATACGGAATTATCTTCGTTCTGCATGCCACCTTAGGATTACTTCATGTCTCTTTTGACCTATATTAGAATATCCGGTCCGCCACCACTTATCTTTACAGCTGGTCTAACGCGCTTATCAACTGTTATTTTCACGTTCTTATTGGCGACGATCCCTGAACGAAATAGCTTCAGTTCGTAGGAAAGTTTTCACGCCATCTTTCTCAGAGCCCCAGATGATTCATCGTGGGACCTCATTGTGTCTTTTAGAATAGTCATGATAATGCTTTTTCTCACACTGCATTACTAGATGTTTCCCATCATCACGCGTTCCTTACAATGTTGGCATATACTTTTCTCAACTCCAAAACTTATTTTTCTCCAATACTGCGCTATGTATCGCGTGGTAATGTTGCCTTGTCGCAGCCACATTGATGAATCAGCCAGTGAACACATTATTCATTCGTATCATGTATGCTTTGCATGATGGCTTTTCTGTTCTATATCGCTATACAGGAGCTCTTTTTGAGCTGCTAATACATTTTCGACTGTTAGATTTCCTACGATGTTGTACCTAGTTTTTAAATAGGGTATATTAATTGCCAAATGCATGTTGTGAGCCTTCGCCTGCTTTAAAATCGCCACTCTCTTGGTAGATATGGGTGCGATATCTACAATAACATTATGAATCATAAGCTCATTTCTATGTTCACGTCCTAGCTCGTCCCTTGCCAGGTACAGTCCCTTTAAACATGCAGGTTGATTGTGTATTCCGTATTTATTCAGCAGCTGCCTGATAGCTTCGAAGTCTTCTGGTTCTAGTTGCAGCATTCTTATGTTATTGTTTATCAAACTTATAGAATTCTCATTCACTGCCTTGATAATGTTCTTGCCATTTAATACAATTGTGGCTAATTCCATAATTCTCACCAAAATCTCTGCGCTCACTTTTTTGTAGTATTCTAGGGTTGATGCATGCACTAGTCTTGTCTTTCATTATCCCAAGGTATTTATACCTTTGAGCTTCTTCTAAAAGCACATCTTTATCAGTGCATACTTCAGTACTGACTGTTAGATTCATCTCTAGCCTTACCACATCAAGAAACTTTTGAACTTATTCGGCCATAGATTTCATGATGTCCCCGTCGGTAGCAAGGAGCTTTAGATCATCAACAAATAATAAGTAGTTCGTAATATGCATCCATTAATAGGTGGAAAACGCCACATTTAGTATTTAAACATCGACTCAACGGATCCATGCACAAAAGAAAAACGACGGAGAGCGGAGAAAGGTTACCGCCTTGAGGGTTTTTTGCCGTATTTTCTCGTGGGCGATAGCTTCTTTATTGTTTTTCAGTACAACTGCCCATCTGGAGATACAACTGCCCAGAAACCTGCTGATCCATGGCTTATTAAGCCTTTTTTCAAAATTGTGTCTTTTAATGCAGTTCAGATCTCATGGATATTTCAATTTCAGAGTCATTATTTGAGAATTGCTTCTGAATATTGTAAGTTCATCGAACATTATTTTCAGTACAAAACTGAAAGAGATGGAGTCATTGAGACACATGTGGAACATCGCGTTACGATCAGTTCAAGTGACGATATTGATCACGATGCGGTAAGTTCGCCATGAGATCAGTGGGCTTCGTTAATTTTGAACATTTTGTTTTCAGTCTTCACTTTTTAAATTATGTGGTGTATTCAGTAAAGTTTCTGTTTCTACATCATTTCAATGTTGTTTCTAGTTATTGCTTTTTTATGCGAAGTGTGATAACTCTAAAGTAAATTTAAGCATTAATAATTTTTTTTGATCATAATTCTCATAAACTGAAGACTTTTTGCAGGAATTGAGCCAGGCAATTTTAGAAGCTACCAAAATGAATCCCGATATGGCAGTTGAAAAAATTGAAGTGAAGCAAGAATCACAGTGTTAGCATGCTACAATCCTTCCACTTATACCTGTAATTAATATTGTTTCTATGTTGGTCCTTCATTCTTTGTTCATTTCCACTATCTGTTCTCGCTTAAACTTATGCAAGCCTTTGTTTTATAAATTTTCTTGTAATCTATAAAAATAATTTAAAAAGTAATTGCAAGGAATGATGTGAATATGATTTTATCTCTGATCCCCTTTAGCGCTCTCGATTTTCTAATTTTTATTAACTTCGTATGTGCTTGGGAAGCGCTGCTACCTGATTTACTTGATCGTCTTTGAGAATGTTCTGACTGCGTAAGATTTATAATTCAACCAGTGTTTGCTGCTTTTTATATGAATTTAAAATTAGCCTCTAGTCGACAGGAAATCTTTTTCATATATCGATTTTGTTTATGACTATTTTGACGGTTCGATTTTAGGGTAGTAACATGGATTTTTCAGTCTTGAAGCTGTTTGTGAGAATATTAATGCTAAAGTCCTGATGTAAGTAGAAGTCGGTTTCAGTAGTTTTTAGACAAGAAATACGGTCATGCTATTTAGAATTACAAATTGTTGACTACATGTAGTAGATCTGCATTTCCCACATTACTTTCGTATTGATGATAGACTGTAGTGGACTGGGCCGTAAAATAGTGATGCTCAGTTGACCATTTTTTGAACGTTCGTGAAGAGCGGATTAGTTCACTTGTTTGCCTGAAAATTAGATCCTTTATGATCGTCGGTTCTATCGTATTTCCAGATCTTTAGTCTCTCAGTAAAGCGTGCTTTTAGTTTTAGTTGCTGATTATGAGATATGACTAATCTAATCATAATGAAAATATTGTTTGCATTAAGAGCTGTGCTGAAACTTTACATCAGGTACTGTCATAATGAAATGAGGAGAAATGTATGTTTGTAAGTGTGAATTTCGGTCACCGTCTAAAATGGTCATCATTATATTTCCTCTTGCGAAATAAAAGATGAATTTTTTCCGTGTCGATATGGATTTGGTGGGGAAGTACACTGCATTCATTACTTTTAAGATGTGGCTGCAAAGCTAAATTTCAACACTGATTACAGTCAAACATTATGGAGGTATCAGGTAAGTGAAGCAAGAAAAGTTGAGGCGTACGCGGCTGGGAGGTGTTTGAAATACTTGCATGACTCGTGGTCGCTCTCTTTTTACGGATAGTATTTAAAGTACCATCAGTGGGGCTTTGACTGAAGATTTGAGTAGGAATAGCAATGCTTTCTCATACATTTTCCCAGTATTTGTTAGTTTGGGTTTCGGTTTCTTTTAGATAACGTCATAAATGACCAGTGGTTCTCACCTGACTAAGTCGGTTACTTTAATTTTACGGTATTTACAAAGATCGCATTCGTTTATTAGATGGCAGTTAGCAGCAGATTTATTCATGAAACAAGTTTCATGCTATTCATCAAAACCTCGATCAGTAAGTCCCAATGAATTTATTCATGAAACAAGTTTCATGCTAAGTGGTTCATTCTTCAAGTTAATATGCCTATGTTAAATGTTTCACAGTTCTTTCTATTGAGAGAAAAAGGCTTAAAGTGCTATGAGTATGTACGGAAGTAATAAGGAATTTCAGTCTTCCAGATCGTTTGTAATGGCATATATAATCATTGTCAAATACTTTAGTGGACTAAAATCTAGTTGTTGAGCGATATTTTTCATTGTAGGTTCGCCATGAATTTATATCAGAGAAAGCTTGGCAGTTCATTGATGAAAGTGTGAAATTAATGAGTCCTAAAGCGGTTCATATTTGTGATGGTTCAGCTGAAGAAGCAGATAGAATCATTGAACAAATGGTTAGTGATGGAAGGCTGACGAAGTTGAATGCATATGAAAATAACTACTTGTGCAGAACTGATCCAAAAGTCGGTACATTTTAGTTATTCATTGCTTGTACTTTTTGCCAAATTTAACATGCATATTTGACTGTTTTTTAATTCAAATTTTTGTTTCATTTTCTCAGTAGTTACAGCATTTTTTGATAAAACGTTCGTTTCGAAATTTCTTTTCGCTTCTTTAGGATGTTGCTCGGGTGGAAAGTAAGACATGGATGGTGACGTCAGAAAAATTTAACACAATATGCCACATTGCTAAAGATGTGAAACCGATTATGGGTAACTGGATGTCACCTCAGCAGTTTAAGAGGGAAAAAGATGCACGGTTTCCCGGTTGCATGAAGGGTATATAATCTATCCTTGCTTATTTTTGTTTTTTGAAAAAAAGAACTATAATGCTTTAAAGATGCCCTTTAAAGAAATAAATCAAGACATGAGGAAAAGGAATTTTTTTTATTGTGCTTGAGGTCGAACTATGTATGTTATTCCGTTTTCGATGGGTCCGGTTGGTGGACCGATTTCAAAAATTGGAATTCAGGTATTCAAAGCTTTATTGAATTTTACTGGTTTGACTTTTCTCAGCTGATTTATTTTTCAAATGCTCTCGAAAAAACTTTTGTAGTTGACATTTCGAAAATATGAAGTGCTTTATTAGTAATGAACTGTATCATTATTTAAAATTAGTTTTGCCGTAGCAAAAATACAGGTAATAAAAATCGTTTTATCTTTTGATAACACTTGGGAATAATTTCAGGTAACTGACTCCAGCTATGTAGTTCTTTGCATGCGTATCATGACTCGTGTAACACAAAAAATATGGAATATATTGGGAGATCATAATTTTGTGAAGTGTGTTCATTCAGTTGGGCAGCCTTTACCAGTGAAAGGTCCTCATAATAATTTCAAATTAAATATCACATAATTATTCACTAGATCTTTCTTTATTTCTTATTTCTCACTATGAATAACTCATCGTTTTAAGAAAATGTTGATTATTATCGTTTTAGAAAATTTAGTGAATAACTGGGCGTGTAATCCGGAGAAGACGATCATAGCTCACTGTCCAGCAGAACGTGAAATTTGGTCATTTGGTTCTGGTTATGGTGGTAATTCGCTTCTCGGTAAAAAATGTTTTGCTCTGAGGATTGCTTCAAATATTGCCAGAGAAGAAGGCTGGATGGCGGAACATATGCTTATAATGGGTCAGTTTCAAATCGAAGAATTATGATTTTGTTCGTTTAAAGTCTTTTATCTGTTGAAACCATGAGGTAGATTTGTTAGAGAATTGTCATATTTTGTTAGGAGTGACACCACCAAAAGGAAGAGAACGTTTCATTGCTGCTGCTTTTCCTTCAGCTTGTGGAAAAACTAATCTTGCGATGTTAACTCCATCTCTCTCGGATTGGAAAGTCCGATGCATTGGTTTGACTTCATTTATAATTCTTTCAGAAACTTTATACGCAATAAAGTTGGAATATGATCTATTTAATAATGAAGTACTCAGGCGATGATATAGCATGGATGAAGTTTGGTAAGGATGGTAGATTATATGGTATTAATCCAGAAGCTGGTTTTTTTGGAGTAGCACCAGGAACATCTAATAAAACCAATCCGATGGCTGTTGCATCATTCCAGAAAAATAGTATTTTTACGAATGTTGCTGAAACTATTGATGGGGAATATTACTGGGAAGGTTTAGAAAAAGAGATCAAGGTACTTTCTTAATATTTGGTTGTATTTGATTTTCGTCGGAAATTTTCATCGATAGTTCAATCATGTAAGAAATATAAATATATCGAGTCTGAGAACAGTTATCCTTGAAATATTGTGCATCATGATTTATAAGGATCCGAAAGTCGAAATGATTAACTGGTTGGGTCAGAAATGGCGTATTGGAGACAAAGGTCAGGCTGCACATGCAAATTCTCGATTTGCATGCCCAGCAAGACAGTGTCCAATAATTCATCCACAGTGGGAAGAACCTGGTGGAGTACCGATTGATGCTTTTATTTTCGGTGGAAGAAGGTTAGTATTAAACACCTTAAGAGGTACTAAGTAGTCTCAAAAAATGATTTAATTTTCTTAGAACAGCTACTAAAAATTTATTTATAGACTGTTCAACATTCTCTGTTCAGAAAAGTCGACAATTTTTTAATTAGTAGTCGTGAGAGAAAAATGGTCTTGCTGATTCTTTCTCTTTTTGATACTGTGGTATTTTCAGGGACAAAAATGTTTAAGCTATACATATTGATCTTTTATATGCAGTGCTAGTTTCAGACCGGAAGGTGTGCCTTTAGTGTATGAAACTTTTTCGTGGCAACATGGAGTTTTCGTCGGTGCTTGTCTGAAGTCTGAAGCAACAGCTGCAGCTGAGTTCAAAACCAGAACAGTGATGCATGACCCAATGGCTATGAGACCATTTATGGGTTACAATTTTGGGAAGTATCTTCAGCACTGGTTGAACCTCAATAACGGCTTTAATAAGGTTATTATCTCTTTAGTGAAACTCGTGATGAGCATAAATTTCAGCACTTAAAAGTTTATTGCTATTCTTCAATACAATCATGTTTTACTTTTGTTTATAGAACTTAATTAAAAATTTAGTCTGTCAAAAATTATTATACTTATAGGTTCCGAAAATTTTCCATGTTAATTGGTTTCGCCGTGATCAAAATGGCAACTTTCTTTGGCCTGGATTTGGTGAAAATATTCGAGTGATTGATTGGATTTTAAAACGATTAGACGGGGATGAATCAATCGGGGAAGCAAGTGCGATTGGTATTTTACCTAAAAAAGGTTCATTAAACCTCAGAGGCCTTGAAAATATTAATATCGATGAATTGATGAGTCTACCGAAACAGTATTTGGTGGAAGATGCTCAGGAAATTCAGAACTTCATGGAAGAACAGGTTGAACCTGAAGTTTTAAATCGCTAAATATTCATTTTTTGGGAATACAGTGGAGTTGAATTTTGTGGCATAATATTTTCACAATTTCCTTTTCTAAAATAGAAATTATGGTTTGAACAATTAATATGGAGATTTTCGGTATGCTTTAAAAGATTTCTACTACATGAAAGTATCTTTTTGTTTTTATCTCCTATTTGAGAGTAAAATATGAAACAAATATTTGATCTGAAGCTTCTACGCATTACTTTTTGTTTTATTACAAAGCAGCATAAATCATTGCATACTTATATTGCTATGAAGCATCTGTGCTGACTGCTGTTCCAAATCCTTTATTCACCATCTTTCTCATCTTAATTTTTGTAAAGATTATTTAAAAGTTGTACACTTTACTGCTTGTTCTCATCATGTTTAATATTTTTTCTTCAGGTTGGATCAGACCTACCTCAAGAAATTCGAACAGAAATGGAAAAACATTGTGAACGAATCGCAGCTCTGTAATTTATGTTTGAAAATGATCTTCTCCTGTGCTAGTCACGTGCCATCCTTATCTGGATTCCACGTGATAAAAACTCGAGTTTCCTGTACTTTCGTAGTAATTCTAAACCATATTAAAGAATAGCATTTCTTTCCCCGAGAGAAAAATGAAGTGTCTACTTAGCAGGCATTCCATTTTTCACTTTCTGAAAAAGATGCTTCCTCATTTTTTAATTCGGTAAATTCCCAAGAAAGTGTCACACATTGCGTAGAACTAAAAATTCAAAAAAACTTGCAATTACTACTTTTTTGTTTAAAAAAATTTTCACTTGTTCATAAACAAAATCTTCATTACAAATACTTTAGTGCTCTGATTGTATCACTGTTAAATGTTGCTTCATCTTGGATTGCTCTGGATTTTAAAAACAGGTGTAATATGCTCAGCACCCTTATGACACGCTAATGTCCTAATTATTGGTTCTTGTGAAAGTGGTTGTTAACACTGATAATAAAGTCAGTACTTGAATTTTCAATAATTCCTACATGTGCCGTGCACTTTAGCTCTGTTAAACTAGGTAAGGATCTGAGATGTTTGACGTCTAGTAGGGCATGACGTCAGCCATGAATGGTAGCGAATCCATGTGTTTGAGGAAAATGGACGGAGTCTATACAGAGCAGTTAGATATTTCATGGTTGGACGAATTAGTGACCTTGAGATTCGTATGGCCATTGTTCATTCTTCAGTTGTCTATTTTACTACACATCGGGCGAGGCTTGGTTAAGTTTCAGAGTTATTTTGTAGCAGATGTCGAAATCACTACTTTATAGCAGATGTTGGAATCATTATTTCCCAATATTTGTCATTTGCGAAATTTAACTAATAACTGCGTCTTCTGGAAATTGATCTCCAAGAAATAATAGTGTAGGAAAGTCCTAAGTAGTCGTGAGTGAACACAATGGCTTCACTAGCTAATGTGCAGCTCGAAATTAACATCGATCAAGTAAAGACAAGAGCAGTTGAACAGCTAATTGAACCCCTAATACAACAGGTACGTGGTTGTTTTAGGTATTTTCTCATTCATGTACCGATTTTGTTCACTTTTTGTCCTCATTTATCTTTTTTATTCTGAAAGTTGGGAGCTTTTATTAGTACTAGCTTTTATCTGCAGTCATCCTCCAAAATTTAATTTCTTACAAAAATTGTTCAAATGACGTCAGCCAAAAGAAAATGAAAATTTTGGATCCGTGTAGTAAAATCTTTTTGCATCCATAACAGGTTACAAGCTTGACTAATTCAAATATGATGCATCCGTTGAAGCGTAGTGGGAAAAGCGGTTCTGTGTTAGTAGCAGCTGTCGAGCGAACTATTCGAAATTTTGTAGAAATCGGGCGCTCAGCAGTGGCAGAGTGCCCACTTGCTACAGGAAAGTCTCTTGAGCAGTTGAAAGAAGCTTTGCGAAATGTAGAACATGCTGGTAAGTTAGATACGAATTTAAGCTTTAAAAGATTTGAACGTAAATCACATTATTGGCAGTAATATCTTCAGGATATGACTAGCGTGTACATCAGTCTGCACTATTACAAACTAAGTTTTTAGATTCCAGTATTCTTTGATATGAATTTACTGTTATGAATATATAGTTATAAAAATTTTTGTTTTACTATTTAGGTGTGGAAATGATCAATGTAGGTCATGATTTTGTGGAAGAAACAAGTAGTACAGATCGACGTTCACGTGCGGTACGAGCAGCCCGAAATTTATTAAATGTAGTAGCACGTATGCTCATTATATCTGATATGGTGGATGTAAATATTATACTTCTTCAAACATCTAAAGTGTGTATTATTTTACATACAGATATGACACTGAGATTGCATTTAGTTCTTACTGACTGTATTTTTTCAGCTGTTTGGTGTTATTTGAAATAGATGTCATTGATATTATTGAGTGATATGAGTGAAATTATTTGAAATAGATATGAGGGAGATTACAAGTGGAGTGCATTGGTCCTAAAAGAAAGTAGTTTAATGCTCAAGCTTACTAGTAATTTCCATTACATAACTTTTCATTATTATTCAGCAGATGCAGTTGTTGGAACAAGAGCAGCAAGAAATTATCATAAAATCAATGATTTTCTTGATTTTAAATATCGAGGGAAATGCTTTATTATCTAAACCTCAAATAATAAGTCATCTGTATTTTATATAGTAGTTTTACGTGGGTTTCTAGTATATTGAGGGGCCATGTAAAATATAATTACACTCATAAAATTTGATATCAGGCTCAGAATATTCTGGATCGCTTAATCACAGCGGAATCAAAGCAGGAAATGGCAGAGTTATTTGAATCACTGAATGCGTGTTTAGAGCAAGTAGATGAGAGTGTCAGGCGACGTATATTGGATCTGAGAAATCCAGCGGAACAAGATGATTTGCAGGCAGCGCGAGCATGGTTAATGATGAATAGTGTCATTTTGTTCACTTCCTCTACGGTAATTCATATTTTTATTGTCCCACTGTTTTTACTTGGTTACTGTGATATTTGAAGAATTTACTGTGACGAAACTGTAATTTTTCAAGTACGGATTTTTTAGTCATAGGTGAATAGAGACATCATAATTGCTTATTTCCAGGCCTATATGCGCCATCCAGAAGTAGACCAGGTGCGCTTAAATCGAGATTTTGCTCATACTCAAATGTCGTTAGCTTTTCAAGCTATAAGAGATATTTTACAAGATCGTGCCACAGATTGGGATATCAGTCTTTCACGTTATGGACGTATTAGTGATCTCATGCTAGAACTTGACAACTTTCATGTTGGTTTTGAATAGTTTTATCTAGTTATCGTTGATTGTAATCATTTTAACAGTTTTTCGTTTTAACAGTCTTTTTGTTTCAGTTCTTCGTTTCAGGTTCGTGCGTACATGGAGCCAAACTCATACAGAGATCATTTGCACCGTCCACAGCTCGAAGGTCTTTTAGAAAAAATTGTAAGCGGTGCAGCCAGTATTGCTGATTCAGATAACACAAGAGACGAAAGGAGAAGAAAAATAGTTGATGAATGCAATAATTTGCGACAAGCACTGCAAGATTTACTTACCGAATATGAGAGAAATGTATGCATTTTAACTAATATTGTTATTTTCCAATTTTCAGGAATCCTTTTCTAGTATATGAGAGATACAAAGTATTTAATAGTAATTACCGAATGGACAACAAAAAGTCGGCTTCGATGCAATGACAAATGTTTTTAAGTGTGGAGGTTCTGAACCTTCGGAAGACTTGGATTTGGCGATGGTGCATTTAGGACACAAAGCCAAAGATTTAAAACGACACTTGCGACGTGCTGTTGTGGATCATGTCTGCGATGCTTTTCTTGATACTAATACTCCCTTGATGATGCTAATCGAAAGTGCAGAAAAACATGATGAAGCTGCTGCTGTAGCGAATGGGAAAATGTTTCAGCAACATACCAATAAACTTATCCAGGTAAACCTTTCTTTCCATTAAAAAAATTAAAATATTTTACTTAGTAATTTGGTTATCTTTGAGTGCTTTTAAATTTAAGTTTCGATTGTCCTGAATCTTTTTATATGTTAGAAAAATCGGCTGTCGATGCGATGACAAATGTTTTTATTTTGTTAATCTTCTCAAGGAATAGTGGTATGTATAGGTGTATCCATTAAAAATTGTTTGATAATTGTAACTAATGTCTTTAATCAAAGTTTTTTGTCATCCTTTTATTTCAATATACTGACCACTGCCATATTTTTTGTTCTGTAATTCCAGTCATGCTAATTTTCTTATTGATTACCAATTGATATATTTTAGGCAGCGGAAATGGTATGTGTCATGAGTTCTAATGAAGATGGTATTCGTGTGGTTCAATATGCTATGGCGGTAATTGATAAGCTTGCATCTCAGGTAGGTAATTATTGTTCTTCTTCCTTCATTTTTAGGTATTTTACTTCACCAAATTTTAATTTTTTTTCAATGCAATGTTTTAAAACTTGCGCTGTATACATGAGGAAAAATTCCAATCATATTACTCTTTTAATGACTTATTATTTATTATAAGTTGAAACATTTATTTAGTTTTGGCTCTCTTTAAAGATATCATTCTTACTGGTCAGAAGTTTAGAAAAGTAATGATACCAAATAGCTGAGTATGCTTTTAGTTTGTTGCAGGTAATTAATGCCGCTTATTTGTTGTATATGAGAGATAGTCAGGTGGCTAAGGATAATATGGAAGCGTTCAAAAATGTGTGGATCGAAAAGGTGAAACTACTTTGTTTTAAGTATTGATTTTTATGCTTTTGATCAGTTGAACTATTTGTTTGCAAGTGCTATATATATTATATATCAACGCTGTATCGTTCAGATAAAACTACTAACGATTGCTGTTGATTCATTAATAATGGTGGATGACTTTCTGGCAGTTAGCGAAGCACATATTATTGAAGATGTTAAGAGTGGCATTCAGGTATCTTTCAAAATAGCTTGGTTGATATTTGATAATGAGTTGATGTTTTTAAGCGTAGTAACCGTGAATTATAGGCAGTGCTAAATGGTGATGGATATTTACTGGATCGTTCAGCTGGTGGTATACGTGGTCGATCTTTGCGAGTTTGTAATGTAGTTGATGCGGAAATGGATATGGTTGTGGCAAGTTCATATAGAGATCGCGTTCGAATGGCAACAAAGCAACTTAGAGATGATGGTAATTAATACTATTTACTATAGAAAAGAAGTGGGAATGAATTAGGTTTCTAAAAATCTTTTACAATACACATTGTCATAATATATTACTGAAATAATTGGCTTCGACTGATATCAAATGAAACAGAAAAATTCAGGTAAATCAGGATGTTATGATCGTAAGTTGTAGCGATTATGTTACCTATTTCAGTCATCGATCAGTTTGCTGATCGAGCTGAAAAATTGGTAAACAAATTGGAGAGAGAAGCATTAGAGAAGAAAAAAGACGAAGATAGAAGTTATGCGTCTGATGTGGATGAGTTTATTGAGGCTAGTGAATTGGTTCACAATGCAGTTAAAGAAATACGCAATGCTTTATTAATGAATCGCAATCCTGAAGATGTTGATTCAGACAATGAATATGAAGAAGGTATGTTTTTGACATTTGTTCAAAACGACAAAGGGTTTTTATATTTGCTATTACAGATGCTGAAATGAACTACCCAGATTCCAAGAATCAAGTAGTTGATATGGAAAATGAGCAGAAAATCATGCGACAATTACCTGAAGAGGAGAAACGGAAAATTCAAGAACAAATCGATGTCTTTAAGGTCTGATTATCTAATTGAAGAATATTGCTCATTAATTTAATAGCATAGTGCAATATTGAATGTAGTATGAGTATGAATTAATGATTTCGTGCAAAATGTCCTAAAAATGCATTTTTTTTTTCTTCAATATAATAATTATGCTCCACTGTGCACAGATAACCCAAAATAAGTTCGAAAGGGAAGTCGCAAAATGGGATGAAACTGGAAATGACATAATTGTACTTGCAAAACATATGTGCATGATTATGATGAATATGACAGATTTCACTAGGTTAGTTTGTATTTTGTAAAGCTATAAAACTGGGCGTACTATGTGCATTGTATATATATATATATACATCCACCTGATCTACATGTATATATATGTATATAATTATTTATTACACCGTAGTTAGTTTTTTCTACATTATTGATTATGGCATTGAATCGTGTTGCAACATTCTGGCTGTGCTCCTCCCTCTCTTAGTTTATTTGTGCTGTTCTCCGTCACTTCATCTTAGCAGAATCTAGCGCTAGTCGAATGAAATGAATTCGAGCGTTTTTCTGAGCACTGTCGATGCCCAAGAATGTCTTAACATAATGAGATACACTGACTTGCTTGTTTATAGAAGTTTGCCATTATTCCGTCCGAAGTCGTCACATACGGAATTATTTTCGTCTACTTTTCATCTTTGCTAAGAGTTTATTAGTTAGTATATCGTACTTTAGCTTTTTCTCGGTCGCGACTGTTGTCAGTCTGTCCAATGCAAACCTCTATCAAAAGTATTATATGTCCCTTCTTATCGTACACCACGATATCGTCTCCGCTCGTTCTTCCTACTTCTCTTGTGAGTACAGCGATACTGCCATTCCACTTCGTAACACGAGCGCTAGAGTCAGTAATGGGTTGAAGATTAACTTCCGTGTGATATTACTTGTTATGTATTTTTATCTATTTATTTATATTCATGTGTATGCTTTTCAGCTTTATTGCTTACACCGTTCACGGCGTAATGGGAATTTTCTAATTCATACGGCGCATTTTTGCAAACCGACTAATGCTTATTGTTGATTTTCGTTGTAGGGGACGTGGATCTTTAAAAACGACTATGGATGTCATTAAAGCTGCTCAAGAAATCTCTGATGCAGGAGCAAAGTTAAATTCATTAGCAAAACAAATTGGTGATGAGAGCGTAGAAAGTGAGACGAAGAAAGATCTTTTTGCCTACTTACAGAGAATCACTTTGTACTGTCAGCAATTAAATATAACGAGCAGAGTAGGTTTTGATTATTTATTACACTGTGACAAAGTATTTGTAGTTCGTTTCGAATTTCATAGCAAGAATTTATTCTTTGGTATATCATATGAAGAAACTCGTTAATTGAAACTTTATTCACATTTTCTAGTCTGTCATTTATGTATTTTAATAACTTTCATTTTCTGACTATATAACTTTCCGCTTCAAGTTTTCGCTTTTATGTGTAGAACATATTGCAGGTTAAGGCAGATGTTCAGCAAGTTGGCAATGAGTTAGTGGTTAGTGGACTTGAATCTGCAATGTCTCTGATCCAAACTGCCAGAAATCTATTGAATGCTGTAGTACTGACGGTCAAGGCCGCTTACATTGCGAGCACAAAGGTACTGAAAGTAAATCTGGATACCTATTTTTAAAATTAGAATCTCTTTTGTTGCGATCAGCCTGAAGAAAATAGTGATGAGAAAAGATAATATTTTGGCTCTTTCTGTTGATACTTTTTCATTATTGCTGCGATAAAACTGTTAAAAAGGCAATAACGGAACTAGATTTTTTTTGTTTTTTGTTTTTTTTTTGTGGGCTTATATTGCTTGTTTTTTTAGTTTGAAGTGTCAAAAATAAAGTTTGCAATCAATTAAGCTTTAATATACGGCTGAAAAGCGGCAATTGATGAAAGGAGCCATAAATTATCTTTCCAATTGCAGTAACGTCTGTTTAGCGATTGTGTTTCATCCCAGCTTTGCATGATATCCTCAAGGGATTTAGTAGATTAGTATGATAATATAGCATGAAATACTGTAATGTACTTGGTAGCGTAATATAGGGACGTTTAATTAACTTTTGAGAATCACTCGATGTCAAAGATTATTGCTTATTAAAAATAATTATCATGATTAATTTTTGTGAAAGATCATTAAAAGATTTTCATGACCAGCTCTCTAATTATTTAGCTAGTGTAATTGTAGTCATTTATTATTGGATTAGTAATTACATTGATCTTGAATAAATTGCAAATATTAAGAAATCTCATAAATTCATTTAAATATTATGTTTGCAGAATTGACTCCACCTAAATAGAAACAGATCGTTATGTCGTAGCAGTATTCATGCTATTTTTTTTCTAAAATGTTTTATAAAATTGATCTATTTCTTTTGTATTGATTCCCAATAATTTTATTCTGCATTAATTGACAATAATCGTGAATCAGTATGAAACAAATAGATCAACTATTTCGCAGTTCAGTCGTACTGAACCACTGTATGCAACATATGGTACAACTCTGCATGCTTAAGTTTAGTGCGATAAGTTTTGGCAGCTTGAGTAGTCTTGAATTTAAATTCCAGTTATCAATTGCAACGTTGCGCGCCTTTATTTTACCGATTTTGTTGTGCAAATATTGTTTACTTATTTAATTTGCATAATTATGTCATACATTTTTCCCACTTTTTGTGTGATTTTTGTTCACTAGTTTATACTTTAGTTTTGAATGAAAGCAGAACATAAACTACATGTTCTTTGATTTATTGACGTTTGAAATCAGTTATGAACCTAAGTTTATCATTTGATTAATCAAATCAAATGATAAACTGATTGTATAGAGAGATTATTATTGGTGATTGAGTGAGTACAGCAGATTTTTTTGGTGTGCTGTTGTAATGACAAGCAATTAAATCATAAGTCGTTGTAATTTTGTGTAAATAAATAGGTGATTGTAATATTTAGATAAAATTTGCAGTATCGGCGGAAAAATACTGCTGCACCGTCATTAGTTGAATGGAGAATGGCGCCGCCGCAAAAACAACCACTTGTACGAGCTCATAACAAACCTCAAGGAATCGTACGTAGAGCATCGGAAAAACGTCCGATGCCACCAATGAAAGCTTTGGCACAGTTCCGATCCACCAACTTTCATAGCTGAGGTTTTACACTTTTTTTCCTTGTATCGTGCTACCATTTTCTTTTACTATCATGAACTATTTCGTTGCATCTTCTTTTATTTTACATAGCTGCTTGATTTGTATATTCTTTATAATTTTTATTTTCCTGAATATATTTTCAGATTACAAACGTTTTTCGAGTTTGTTTGGTGAATGTTGTTTTAATAATGTCCAGTTAATTATATAGTGCTGTATATTATAATTTCCTTATAAATGGTTTTTGCTTTAGTTCATGAGTAAATTGTTACTGTCTCATTTCAGTAAAACTGCTCTCTTCTAGATTTTTTGTTGTATAAGGCAGGAAACACATCCGTCTAAACATATTTATTATCTTGAAGATTTTCTCTTTTGTTTGCAATATGTTTACAGAGATATATTATTTTGTGTAGTCAAATATTTCGGCTTTGAATTTCTTATGTTACTGTATATAATATTATGATTCAAGTCTAATATTTATTGTAATATCGAAAATTCCTGTTTATTAGGAACTTTAATTTGAAATTAACCGAATAAACTCTCAAGTGACTTTCTGAGAAATTCTCAAATGCTGAGATAACTGCATACGCTGGTAAAATTTGTTGTGATTTTATTTTTTTATTTTGCATAAGGTTATTAGTAAGTGGAAGATATTTAATAGTATGAACTATGTCTTGAACTCACTGTGAACTTTGTGATATCTTTTGTGTCTATATTCACAACTGTTCTGTAATCTTGTCATTTATATTGCTGTGTGATAACTAAAAGATTGCATCTGGAATAAGTTTGTAATAATTGTACAAAAGCTTATAGTCATTAATTAGCTGTAGATCACTAGGCGCATAAATGATAGTGGTTGGTCGAGAACAGAAATTTAATGCCTTAGCCGTAAGTATCGTTCCTTTCGTTCCTTGTTTTAATTGCTGTAAAAGATCTTATATCTTTAATTTTGTGACAGTTACTGTTGCCAGCTTTGTCTTACGTGGCTTTCGTAGCCTTCAGACCCTCTTGTTTATTTTGTGCTTCGCATGTTTATTTGGATCCTCCAAACATCTTATAAGAAAAAGTAGTGTTTATTGATTCACATGGAATGAACTTATTGTTGTTTAGTGAGGTATTTGATTAATTTATTGTTTGGTAGTGCTTGCTATCTCATCCATATTCTAATGGTGTTCAATGCTTGAAAAGAAGGCTGGTATGGAAACTGCAGAACTGGAAGTACTATTTTTCAAAAGCCAGAAGTGTATTTTTGATCTAAGAAGTGGTTCGTGTGCAAGAACACAATGAATTTTGACCCATCTAGTAGTAATTGTTTAGTTTTCTCTGTTCTATGGAAAAAAGATTTCTGCTACAGAGCAGAAGATACAGCAATCAAGCCCGGAATCATTGAAAATTTAATTCTGCTTTCTTTTGTGGACTGGTGCTGTTAAGAGCCTTTCATGTTTATGCTATTATTCGACGACATGTATTTCCTACCAGTAGTAAATATGAATTTATGAGTGCGGTACTCTTACTTTTCATTAGATAGCAATGATTTATTGTAAAAGAGTGCTGAAAATTGAAAGAGAGTGTTGAAGAAAGTTTCTTCTTATCTTTTTACTGAGTGAGTATTTGAAATGTTTGATGTTTCTATGTTTCACAATAAAAGTTCCATGAGAAACAATTTGGTTTGTGGCCAGCTGTAGATTACAAAACGCATTAATAAGAGTCAATTTCCAACCACTGCTAGCAAGTTTGCGGTTTTCGACATAGGAAAGTATGATGTAGGTGCTACGGAAATTTGATAAATTTTTGTGATAACTCTAGAAGCTCGAGTGACTTTAGCAGTCAATGCAAATGAATCAAGCTGCTTCCTCTTTTTTGTGTGCGTGAGGATGACCGTATCAAAGCAATACAAAATGCAAGGCTGTCTAACCCGGCGAAGTAATGTATTATTTGTACTCATATTAATATTTTATTGTTTATAGTGTCATAGTTGCTAAACTGTTGAACATCTTTGCTATGATGCTACATACTTGCATTTATTTGCTCGCAAGTTCTGGTCAGGCAGTATCAAAGAGCATTTCTGAATAAATGATATCACATTTTCGATTAACAGCTAGAACTTACTGAGATACTTTTTTTGATCGTATTTCCATCGAAATAATGCCGAAAAAAAAAAACGTTTAAATTGATTATTATTGGTAAAGAAGAAAATAAAAGAAGACCTCTCTCATCATGCTGTAGTACAGTATCACTGCTGGAAATTCTTAATTCTCTAATGCATTAACGTATAACTTGCATGAAAACTGATTGGTACAGTAAAACTAGTATCTTCTTCACTTCTTAGATGGACATATCATTAGAACAACATCTAATACAAATAATTGGTAGATGGAAATGAAAGGGCATTGAGAACCTAGTGATCAAGTAGGTCATGCTTTTGAAAAATTTTGGAGTGGCGAGGAAACTGCATCTTCGGCATGGTCAGATAAAAAATTCCAGGTTTTTTTCATATTTTAATTTGAAAACTTTATGATATAGCAAATCCAGTTTCCTCTGGCACTGTTTCTATCTCATGAATTTCATTGTTGATAATAACTATGAATTGAAAAGTTTCTCAAGATATCAGTTACGGAATAATTCAGAAAAATGAGTCAGTACACAATAATTGATAAGAATAAGTTGTTCGGGAAAAAGTAGTCCAGAAGGCAATTTGTCTCTTCACTTTTTGATTTTGTTATCCGTTAAATATGCGATCTTTTTCAGAAGTGTCTGAAATATCTTTAATACCATAACAAATGTCGTTTCTTCAAATTCTAATATAATTGATTATTCTATTAGTAAGGTATTTGTTTCTACATTAATACTAAGCAAAAGTGATTAAGAATTGCAGTGCTTTAAGAGAGAACTCTCATGATGAATTATCTGCGAAGGTATTGACATTCAAGTAGTATGTAAATAGGCTATTCATTTCTGATGATTACATCTATAACTACCAATTAGTGATTAAACTAATAATAAATAGTTGTAAATTTCAAATAAAAGTTAGCAAGTGGAAAGTCGCTTCTTCGTCTTTTGCAATTATGACTGTAAAGAGGGATGAAAAAAGCAATCTTCCCCCATTTTTTTCCTAAAATTGATTAATTTTACGACTTCAAATTCAGCGCTCTCCAAGATGGCAGCATTGAAAGGAAAAGATTTTTCATTCATTTTATCATTTATCATTGTGCGTTTGGCTTGCGGTAAGGTTGTTTAGTTGCTTTGATTTTTGAGAATTTCATGTGGTAACAAAAAAGCAAACTCTGATTACGACCACGATTTCACTTTTTGAGACGTAAGTAATAAAGAATACAGGATGATGCAATTGTCCTTTAAAACTTTTCTTTGCTCCAAGAGTTGCCTTCATATGTTTTTACATTTTTTACACTGAATAATCGATCCAGATGATTTCTTGCTAGTCAGTAGCACTAACAAAGTGTAAGTAAACCAATTTATCTATCCATCTAACGATCAATAGAACTAATCAGAACATTTTCTCAAAGACTGATAACCATGTCATGCGATTGATAACAGTGGGATTAATCATAATTTCAAAGATAATCACATGTTTCATTTGGCAAAATCGAATTCAACTTCTCTGTTCTTCCTCATAGTTTGCTTAAGTCTATTTATTCGCACAGATTAATTTGCTGCAAAATCAAGATATAACTTAAAAAATTTAATACTTTTTATGAAATGGAATCAACAATGCCTTCTGGACATTTTTCTATCTTAATACAGTTCAAATAAAGCAATGCTGAATTCAGTTTAATTTACCTACACATTGCAGCCCAAAATGTCATATTTCCATCTGTCCTTACATACGAAATTGAAATGAAAAATGATCAGTCAAATTCCATGACTATAATGAAATTGAAATATCAGAAGAAATTCAAACACGATCTTTATCTACCCTTCTTCAATCATTACGAAGTTGATACATTATGATTAAACATTCTGTCAAGTATTGAGAGGTAATTATTCTTCCACTACATTTAAACGATGAGTGATGTATGTTTACGAAAATATTAGTAACTTTCATTGTTGGTATTATGTAGTCGGAAATTGTTCCTCTTTGTAGTAAGTAATCAACCGATGTGTCATTCTTTAAGGATTCATTTTCCTCGTTATGAGTTGAAATTTTTTAATACTAGAAATAATCAAATTTTGACTGCACTTTTTTATGAAAATTTATGCATCAATTTAATTACCACATTGGTAGTAGTGCTAACTGAAGTTTACAGCAAATAACGACAACACATTACTTCTTCGCTGCATGTATATCCACACAGTTTAACTGTCTAGGTGATTGATATTTGAAAGAGCACTGTTGTCACTAAATCCATCTTAAATAAAGCTGTTACTCATGGAACAAAACTTTGCCAGACATACAATCCTTGACGGCATTTTATCCCGTCATTTCATATCCAGAACTGGATTTCAGACGAAAAAATATGCATAATATTCCACGACAAGACTTTCCCAAAACATAAACTAGCTTGTTCATTACTTAAATTGATTTGATTATCAATAAAGATAATTAGACTGACTTACGTTTTTCTTTTTGGTTCAATTATTCAACCTACAAACATCAGTGATACTAAAAAAGTTACACTTCCAAATCCAAACACAGTGCTGATCTCCTTATATCTGCAAGCAATTTTTTTTTACAATTTGTATACAATTAAATATTCATAAAAATTATCACGTTTTGCGTTTATAAATGGCCAATATTTATTATTGAATGTTCTAGAGTGAAAATGTGGACGAATTTTCATAAATTACAGATTAATTTAATTGCGCTTTAACCGAATCAGACGAACTGCATCGAGGAAGGTCATATTTTATATGAGCACTTCTTTTATATCATTGAATGATTATACATTTTTCCAGTTTAGCTGCAAAGGACGAATGTTTTGATGATCCAAAAAACGTTTTTCAGTCACAATAATCGATTTAAAAAGTAAGCTACATCTTTGCGGGTTCTGAAGTCAAATATGATTGCACTTTCGCTCTATTAATATTTATAAAGCTTAAAAAGACGAAAGAACCAGTCTATTTCTACAAATTATGCTACCTGCTCAGATATAATCAGTGCCTCCAATGATGCTGTAAACACAGTGTCACATTTATTACTATACTTTTATTGTTTAGTTAGGTACTTTCTGCTGATTTATAGTACGTTAATAATTTGATTTCTAAATTTGTATTATTTTATTGCATTGTGCTGATATAATGCTTCACGCAGACGCAAAAGAGATATAAACAAATAGCAGTAAGTTTGATGTACTTATATGAAGCGTGTAGAAAATGAGCTTAAAACGCCGATTTAGCACTAATTCATACGTGACAAATTGCATCTTTCGTTACAGTTTTGCAGTTCTAGAACAAGTGAGTGAAAAAAAGGAACAACATACTTGTGAGTGAGTAAAGCATATACGTAAGCAATGCACGTGCAAATTACATATCTGTGAGCAGTTTATTTGTTACTATTAATGGTTAATGAAAATATATCACTTTACAGGTGAAGAGAAAGAAGGAAACTGCGCGTGATTTGTTACTAATGCAGAGGAGATGGCAACGGTCGTTTACGAGCCACCATGTATTGTCCTCCCTCTTTTCTCTCTTCTTGCAACTTTCGCCAGCTACTGAAAATTCCATCATTGTTATTCAAACCTGAGCCTGCAGCTTCTTTGCTACCGATTTTGCTTCTTTCATTTGTGCACTGAAGTGTATATTGCTTATTCCCTATCTTACATACTTTTCCATTTACTTGAACGGAAACAAAGAAAAAAGTAAATACCAAATGAAAGATTTAAATTTGAATTTTAAGTGCCACTGAAATTTGTCGAACTGAGTAGAGTAGACACTAAGATGTGATCTTCATCGTCCATTTTTGTCCCTTAAGAATAAATTCCTGCTCAAAATTAATTCCTCACTTAAAATTCTATTAGTTTATAGCAAATATAGAAGATCATTTATGTATTCCTCCATCTGAATGGATGAGTGGACTGATGTGTAGATAGAAAGAAGAGAAAATGAAAGAAATATAGCTAGATAGGTGGACTAGCGAGATAGATAGATTGAATGAAGGAATGAGTAGATAGATTAATAGATAGGTAAGATAAAGGGAAATGAAGAGCGACGGGCAGTACTAGGAACAGTAGCGTTGTGTCACTCTCCCTCTTTTGACAGATTGAGGGTTCGTTATCAGCAGACATGTCGCACAATCATATATTACAGTACGATTAATTGTTGTGTAGGTGAGAAACACTTCTGAGGTGTGAATTTGTCTATCTTACCGTTGTAACAATATCATTCTTGCGACTTTCAACTTTTCAATAAAATGGAAGGTTACAATTTCATTGAGAAAGAAACGAGTTTACATTTCGGCATGGATTTTGAAAGTATTGTTTAGCAAAGGAGGCAAGAAATATAATAATAATACGTAACCTTTGCTCTCGTTTTAGTAACCTATTAATCCAAGAACTTTCCATCCTAACCAGTGTGGTAATAAACTTTCTTTCATCGACACTAATAAAGGATGCTTGAAACGAAGGATGGGGAAAAAGTAATCTCGCTAATTTATTTTTGAATGTGTAAATTATAATCTCATAATCTTTGATTTTCGGTCAGCAAATCATTCAAAGTTCTGATTCAGTGGTAGTAATTAGTGTTTATAATGTATTTCATTCTTATTTTGTTAGGGTTGATTGTCTATTATTAATACTACAATTATTTCTAAGGTTGTTTATTGAAAGATAATAAAGTGTAGTAAGTGATTCGTGCTAAAGCAGAAATCCGTACTAAATTTAAGTAAAGTAAGAGGAGGACAAAAAATGAAAGATTAAGTATATTAATTCATTTCAAATCAGCAGGTGAATAGAGGATGCTATTCCTGGCCTAGCAAAGCATTTCAAGCATGAAGTTGCTGGCAGTAAATCATTTTAAATGCTAATTTTGAGACATCATCCATCTTTTGCTAATGAATTGCGTTTCTCAAAATGGTTTATAAGCTCGGAATTGAGAAGTCGTGCGTATAGAAAGCAAAATTGAGAATTCGGCTCTTTTGTGTTTACAAAGAAGACTATTAATCACTCCCTACTATTCTTACTATATTGTGATTCAGAATTAACAAGTCTTTGCTCTAGTGAGTACCATTTCTAGTATGTGACTGTGGGTGTGAGAGTATGCATTATTAGGTAATCTATTAACAAGGAGGAAGCTATTGTTGATGCTTAGAAATAGAGAATGTGACGATTGTAATCAACTGAATGCGAATCAGATGGTTTGCAGTCGGTAAGTAAATATTATCGAAAATCATCCATTCTTCTGTCTTATGAATAATTTTTGAGTATAAGTTATTTACGGAAGGCTCTCTTCACTTTCCGAGTCCACTTAATCAGCTTGCACTTGCACTTGCACTCAACACTTGAGATAACAGTTTCTTGAACTGATACTAGATACTGCATATTTTTACTACTAGCATTTTATTAAGTGAACAGGTGAATGAGGTCTCAATAAATCGTCGAAATGATGTCTTCAAGGCTTATTTTTTAGTTTTCATTTTCAACATCTTGCACTAAAATTTTCTGCCATGTTATGGAAATATTAGAAGGCTTGTGTTTCTTGAAGTAATTTAATGCAGTTAGCAGTAAAAGTAATCTCACTTTAATTGGTAATAGCTTTTATAATCAAAAAATTTGGAAGCAGGCAGAAGTAACTCTGCATCTCTCACAGTATGAATTTTATCGATGACTTGTGATTAATCATTAATTTCTTTATAATGTTAGCAATTGTCTACTTTTGAAAATCATTATTTGATTGCTAACAGTCAAACATGACTACAGTTATTTCTCCAAAATGCAATTTTAATAACTTTTATGATGAATGAAATCAGTTTGCAGCCACTTAGCGTAGGTAGGATAGTTTTTTCAAAACATTCAATTTATCTCAATTCCAATTAATTGTCCGAAATTAACCTTTTAAAAATAGGGCGAGTAAAGTTATTCTTTCTCAATAATGTAGGCTGAAAATTAGAAAAAAGTTATTTGAAAAAGAGTTTAATATTGACCATTTTCGTTTCTTCTAGTAAAGTATGATTATTAATCATCAAATCATACTCGTTACTTAAGATTGCCACTCGCGTAACGGTTCGTTTACGGAATGTGCTATAAGGAGCGAAATATTCAATTTTAGAGTCCGATAAGCTTATCCCAGGCAAGTTTTTGGATAGCAAGTAAATTAATTGGATATAACGAGATCAAGTGAAGTTTGTAGTTAATTGACTGTTGGTAATAAACAGAAGGCTTAATATGCCGATAAGTTTAAAGCCTGTACCAATTAATTTAAATGATTGATACAGTGAACTGTTTCGAATCACTGGATCTTGTACTTGTTGATTTGATTATCAAAAATATTAAAAGAAATTTATAGGGTACATAAATGCATTTTGCACCATTCTTTATTGACTTTTTTCTTGTTTGTAAAAATTAGAGCGTGAACTTTGACTTCGTCAAGCACAGAAATATTTCGTAATGAAAATAAAATTTTTCTTCATGCTCACTTTAAATACGCATTCAGTATTGGAAATTAGATAGTGATATATGCGTAATTTGATATGCACTTTTTGCTCATTTATCTTAAAGACCTTCAGAGCACACATAGGACTTGTTGGTCTTTTGCTTAACATTTTGTATTTCTCTTCACAAGTATAGAAAGGTATCAATGAACCAAAAGTCTTTTTCCAGTGTCTTATTAAGCTTACTTTTTTATGTCAGTCATTTAGTCACTTAAAAATTCATCCTGATCTATTTTAGTTTTATTGTGCTAATTTGATCACCGGATGAAGAATTATTACTTAATCGCTTGATTGTTATATGGCAAGAGTAGACAGAAAATTTAGCTTTCGATGTCAAGTATGTTGCTGAGACTTATTCATTAAATGAAAAGTTTAGATGATGAAAATGCCTAATAGACATGAGTTTCCCATTTTTCGTGAGTTGTCCTAAAACAGTATTCAATAAATGAAGCCTTTTATTCCTCATCCTTTAACTTAAAGGTACAAAGTTTTAATAATAGTAACATAACTATCAACAGCTAGCAGTGATTGTATTATTGATATAAATAATAATACAAATTGTGGTGCCACTTTTGTTACGAAATCCAAAAATAGAATGATTAGATGATAATTGGAGCGAAACGAGTATTGAGAAGTGATGCTTCTAAAATAATTGCGACCAAATTTATGAGATTCCAATTTTTTATCTTGATTCTTTTCCACTTTTTTTTGAGACAGAATTGTTATTGTTTGGAAGTAAGCAACTTTGTATTGCTGATGATTAAAATATGTCATAAACCGCTTTTTTCTCAGCAAGTATTGATAATATCATCAAGTTACTTTATAAGGAACACATAGATAGACTTCCAGCATTACAGAATATGCTATAACCATTATTTCTGTTTAATTGGGCACAAATAAAGTGCCAAGACTGACATGTGTTAATCGGTTCTGTGCCTGCAGAAATTAGCTGATTTTGAAATGATGGAGTATGTGCATTCTTGTTATTTGGTCTTTTTGAAAGATGGTTAGACCATAATGAATTCATGTAAATTCGGAATTGGTGGTATATGCTCAGATATTGATGTTGCGTTACTGGAAAATCACCGGTAAGATGGAAATCCAAAGAACAAAGAACTATCATTTATTCTAACTTGTTATTTTCATTCCAACTACTGGCTATGAAACTAAGGGGATATTTACCTAAATTGCGGTGAAGATATAGTTCTAACCATATCAGAGTAGAAGGTTGTACAGCTAAGAATTTAAATGTTAGAAAGAACGAAATTATCTCTGCAAAGGATTCTGGTCAAAAACTTTTTTATACCCTACTTTTTCAGTTCTCTTTTGTCAATCGTCTATTTTTGCGCGTGAATATTTATGATCGCCTGATTGATTGTTAAGTTCATTCACAGTAGAACCTGTTTTGAGAATATGCAACTTAACGTTACAAGTCAGTCAACAAACATGTTCATATACACAGGTATGTGCTTCATTAAAGAATGTTGTATTTCTGAAGCTTGAAATCAGTTGGAAAGAATAGCTCTTTGCTTCGCCTTAAATGCTTGATTTTCCTTAGACAATTTCCCTTGTTGTCTTCTCCCGATATATTCCATAAGATTCTGAGTTCAATCACCGTTTCATCAATACTTTTTCAGCTGAATCTTGTGGTCAGGAAAAGCCTATGTCCCATTGTGGTAGAAAGTGAAGAATGATTTATGTCATTATTTTAATCGTCAACTTCATGCCTACGTTCGAAGTATATTAGAAATGAAATTTGTAAACGAATTTTTTATTAGAAGGATAACCAGCTAGAAGACAAGACAAGGAGAAATAGAGAGAGAAAAGAAGTGTAGAGATAAAAATTTAAAAAGAGGGAAAGGTGCAAGTATGAGTGGGAGGTGCAGTCATATAGAAGTGTGCTGGTAGGAGTTGTTTCAGAAAGTGAAACACGAAACCAATTATAATTTTGTTTGGCGGTGTTTGAATGTGCCGGTGTGTATATGTGGATATCGGCAACTATGTTAGTCTGTCAGTGGGTATCCATGTCGGCCGGCAAGTGTGTCAATGTGTGTTGTTTTTGCACACCTCGATGTATGTGCGTTGTGGGCAAATATAGCGTATGTATGTGAATGCAGTGAGCATGTTACAGGTAATGTATGTGAATGCAGAAGTGCTTACTGGAGTAAAAGAATAGATAAAAATAACTGAGAGAGTGTGTCACATGTGGGTGAGTGATTGGTGCATATGTTTGTAGAGAAGAATTGGAAATGTGTACATAGATAAGGTAATGTGAAGAAAGTGTGCAGCTACAATGGTGCAGTGAATGAATAAACAAGAAGAAAGCGACAAGGTCGAGGTCGGGTTCCATTAGATTTTCTGATGGAGAGAAATGAGAAGTGCTGGAAAAAAGGAATGGTAGAGTGTGATATTTGATGAGTGAGTGGACTGTGAGATTGTCCTGCTACTATGCTCGAGACATGGCAGTGTTGTTTGTGATTAGAGTTAAGTGAATTTAGTGCTGATGAGATGGCTGTGAGTGTATGCTCGGAAACGACTAAGACAGGCTGGCTGTGAAATGGCACAGTGTGAGAGTGAGTCTCTTGCGAAGTTGTTCGCATGCACTCCGTACATTTGTTTCTCTGAAAAAGGAAGAGAAGCGGGTGAGCAGCCTCTTCAGGCTTGTTGCATGCAATATGAATTTAGGAATTCAGTAGGGCTGCTGTTTGTTTCGCAGAAATTTGAATTGTTTCAAAGGTTCTCGTACCGTTATTCACGTCCTCTCGTTTCATATACACCTTTTGCCATGGACTGCGGTAACAAATCACTTGAGCGAGTAATTTGTTCTTTTGCTGTTTCGAACCATAACAAGCTACGAAAACATTTAATCTCATAATTTTTGCGGCAATTCCAATTCAAGTTGGGATTGGGTGTTTTGTGGACCCAATCACTATATATTGAATAGGTCAAAATGTCTCTGAAGTGTTTCAAGTCATCAAGTTGTTTTGGGCTATAAAACCACTCAGTTGTAAAGGAGGGAAACGTATGCAAGTTACTCACAATTCTTCTTAGCTTTCTCAAGGATTTTTCAATTGATGTATTGATGACATAAACAACAATGAGTAGATTACTTCTGGTATGACACTTCCCTATGTCTTTTCCCTGTTCTCAGCATTCAAAGCGAAGAAACTAAATTCTTAGCAAAGGTTGCGGTGAGATTATTGTGATGAAGAATTACTACAGTAGAAGTAGTGATTTTTTGCATGCAATACACCTAATTAGCAAAAGTTGTCTTCATCGCTGCGATATATTTTCCCAAGTCGTCACCATATTGTCGGCTACTGACAAGTGCACATGCATTAGGTCATTCGAGTAATTCTTTTGTGTAGCAAATAAACAGGTCGTTAAGCAACCACTCACCTCTATTTCTTTCATGTAAGACTGTCATATTTGTACGAGAAACTTAAAGAAATAGGCTAATAATAGCACTACTTTAATATGTTATGTGCAAATACTTTGACGTGCACACACGATGGCTTTTAACAAATAAAATATATTGTAAGGTATGCGTGCGTGTTGCGTGCGTCTGGAGTGATGTTGGAGAAGAATAGTTGATAAAATAAGTGTCAAGTGATGAGAGAGGAGCAAATTCAGAGAATGCAAGAGGGAGCTCGGTAAGGAGGAAAGGAGGTAGATAGATGGATAGATAGATACTACTACTACTAACTGATTGCAGCAGCCGCAAGCATCGTCACATGAGCGAGTTGGGAGTCGCAGCGCAAGACACGCTCTCTTCGTCTTGTCACGGCTGTGCTGTCAACCAAGTATGGGAGAGGCGAGAGCTGTTCTCCCATCTTTCTCATAACTCTTTTCTGAGATGAATATGAATATATACATGTATGTGCAAATGAAAGTGAGTGAGAAGTTAGATATCCTTGTGTCATATTTACTAATAATATCTCTTAATTGCTATAAAATGGGAATAGAATGGCTCTATGTGGACGTGTATGTGTGTATATTGAGAAGATCAATGCTCTTCTCTGGTTGAGGTGCAAAGGTCAAGCATCCCTTCTCTTTCTTATCATGTCCATGTGGCATCTTACTCACCTCCAATACTCTATGCTCTCATCATTTGTTCCTCTTGTTATTCTTTTTCAGATAATTCGCTTTTGTTTTCATTTCACTGATAATAATACATTATTATTGTTTTGCTAGTGGTAGCAGTAATCATAATAGCATGATCATTGTAATTGCATTTATAGTTATTTTAATTTCAATTCATATTAATGATAGAATAATACCTTATTGCTCATCATCAATAGTATTACTGCTTGTTTATCCTTATTCCCGTATTGCACCTGTTTAGTCTCATTATCAGTGTCATGGTCCTTTTTGTAATCGTTTATCATCGCAATTGTCTCGCAACTCTATAGTTACTTATTTTTAATTAGTTAGCAGTTAGTTAAGATATGTGATGGCTATTGCTTTGACAGTAATATCTGCTCTTTGTGTTTCATTGCAGAGTTTTTATAGTTTTCCAATGCGCGTAATATATTGCTCCTGAGTAATTATTATGTGCGAATTACTGTCATAATCGTTATCACAACAGGAGATTACTCTGCTCATTTGTTGTTGTTGTTTTGCTACTTTTCGCTATGATTTTATCGTTTCTGAATGCGAATGCGTTGGAACAAAATGCATGTATGTGTGCGATGTTTGTATGTGAGTACTAATTCGAGAATGCTTTCGCCAGACTTCTACTTCATCGTATTGCTAGCAGTTGTTAGTAGTTAAATCTTGAGGAGGCAGCAGGAGTGTGCTTTATTTACTTATTCTCAGTCACACATTTGCTCATGTCATTTGTTTGTTTGTCTAATCACCTACTTGTTCTGTTTACAATAAGCAAACAAATCTGTGAAATGGAGGATTATGTACCGCAATTTCCTATGTGTGCGCATAGAACTTCGAGACTATTTTCTTTGTGAAGCTGCTTGAACATAATGAAATTATCACTTATCATTTAAGAGATAGTTTCAAGAAAGAATTATTTAACAGCTTAGTAAAATAAAACTGGCCCCGAAGCTAAGAAATGAAAAGCAAATGTAGTTCGTTTTTACCACCCCTCATCTACACGTACTAAGACATAATGTAAGTTTGCATTTCACTCGAAAGATTCTCACATTTATGAAGTCCTTAACTGTTGTTATGATTAATAACTGTTCACCTTTCCAAATCTTATGTTTGCCTCTGTTTATCCCCGATGAAATACATTGTACAGCAGTCGCATCTCCTAGTTTTGAATGCGTGCCTTTTTATTTATCTTGAAGTTATCCAGCGGCATTAGCTTGCGTAAAAATTATAGTTCCGCTCCATTATTTTTTGGTGCAAGTAGGTAATGTAGTATGTAACATGAATCTGTTGTCATGATAGTAATTAAAGTTGGTTTGGAATAGAAACGGAAAATTTGAGCCTCAGCAGATAATAGTGCTGTTGCATTGCATGTGTCTGTGAGATAAAAATTTAAAGAATAACTTGTAATGCAGCTAGAGCGATTTGTTTCATTAGTTACCACTAATGACTGCTAATACACGCTTTGCATCTTTGAGGATTGTGATTGTGATGAATGATCAGCTTGAATTTATGTGAAGAATGAGCTTTCAGAAATCAAAATAGTGGTGCATCGCTTGTTTCTCAACTTTTTTGTCCAGTTATATATCTCTAGATTAGTCCGTGATCTCACTTACCGATCCCAGAAATTTCTCAGTTCGAATCCATAGCGGTTATTGTGATTTGTGCCAAACATTCTAAAACTTTGTATAAAAAGTTTATGAAGCTCGACAGCTGGCAACTGTTGGTTTCCTGTCCTCAAACTTTTCCATTTTTTGTTTC
Source organism: Thelazia callipaeda (assembly GCA_900618365.1). Classification (NCBI taxonomy): domain Eukaryota; kingdom Metazoa; phylum Nematoda; class Chromadorea; order Rhabditida; family Thelaziidae; genus Thelazia; species Thelazia callipaeda. Next base: position 63,700 of record UYYF01004457.1, read on the forward strand.
TGTGCGTTTTTGGCGTTTTTGTCATATTGTTATATGTATATAATGTTGTAATTACTGTTTTATGAGGTTCAAATTATCTGATAGATTTCGTACTCATAAATTTATTTCTGTATTTTTTGATTTTGTACTTAATATATATCTGTTCTCGTAACTCATTTTTGCCTCGCAGTTCATTTAACTTCATATTGTTACAGTTATACTCATTACAAAAGCGATATGTGAAAGAAAATATTTATTAATATAAATTATTATTATCAACCATGGGTTTGGAAGCAGTACCTTGTGTATTGCGTAGTGCTGCCAGTGATGGAAACAATTCGTCATATTGTACAATTGGCTTCTTAATCCGTCAGTCCACATCAACCAATAACACTGCTGTTCAAGCAGTTAGTTTTATATTTTCCTTTTAGAAATTCCACTTTTTCTGTTTTTTTTAGAAATTAGAATTCGCATAATAGTTGTGATATATTAAATTTTATACAACTTTGAAAGAGCAGATAAGTGATTTTAATCTTTATTTGGTCATAAAAAGATTTTCTCTTCAGTAATAATGAGTGATAGATGATATGGAGATGCGTAAGTTACGTTTAGAACATACAAAAGCATATTTTTGAACCTAACCACAAAATTTATTAGTTATTATGGTATGTTTAAATACCCGAATACGATAGTTATTGATTCTAAAGAGGCACTGTTACAATTTCTGGCAAATATTGATCAGAAATGTTGAACGTCTCACTGGAACTAGGGACTGTGAAAGCAATTAAACTTATGAAGAAATGCTGCTGGGATTAGCTATATTATTCAGACAGTTTTTTGCCTTGAGCAGTTAATACTCACTTCTGTCAAATTCACGTTTGAACGTCATTCAAAAAATCTATTAACGTGAAGAAGGTCATTAAATCAATTTTTCAAGACAGTTTTCGTAAATTGAAAGCTGTGATTAAAATATATCAGTTCATGGCAATATGTCAAGAAATGTTTAGGTCACGAGCACAACAGTGAATAGTACAACATCAATAGCAGTGGCATCTGGTAGTGCTCCGAAATCTCTGCACGTTGTACCTGCAACTATTCCGAAGCAGTCAGCTAGCCTTGGAACAAGTACACCAAAGTTTGTAGTTCCAAGTGTCCTACGAATACAGCCTGCACCATGTGCTTCAACGCATGTGACATCTCAACCTACTCAACCAATAGTACATCATCCAGCACCTCCACAACCACCACCAATACATCATCACATTCCACCGCCACAGCAGCAGCACTGTAATACCGATAGTTGGTTACATTCTGCATCACAGTCAAATGTTAATAATGCTTCATTTGAATCACCCTCACCTCAGGTACTCATAATTCTATTTTTGATATCGTAGTTAACTTTAATTTGATTTCATTTTGATGTTAGGATAACTTTTGGCAGAAGTTTCAAACTCAGCTTTAGGTTGTACCACAAATGAACGTTAATGAATCATATGATTGTCAAATGCCGTGCACTAGTACAACTAATTTTTTCCCACCTATTTCGTCTATAACGCAGAGCTTTTCATCAGGCAAATCCGATATTGATTTGCTTCAGGTGATTGTCGTTTTTTTTATGCTTTCATTTCTTGTCATTCTTAGTGTTATTTCAGAACATATCGAATTTAAATTTTCCAAAACTGGTATTATCGGCATAGTTTGAAACAAGCAATAGTGGTGATAACTTGCAACTCTTAGATATGTTTGTTCCAGTTCCCTTATTTCTTAAATCATTTTTGATTACACTGAATATATGTTACAGAATTTTGTTCCATTCTGATGTTTCCAGGAAATGACACATCATATTGATTTGAATCCTCCAGTGTTGCAGCGACAGCAGCGGTTACATGTAACTGATAAAAATGAAATGCGATTGATAAATCATAACCATTATGCTCAACAGCACAATAGTAGTAGTAATACTCCACCTCCTCCACCTCAGCATAATTATCACAATTGTCCTACCATGTTACATATCAGTCCTTCTACTTGCTCTTCATTGCAAACTAATTATCAAACTCATGTACAGGTTTGTTGATATTTTGTATTTCAGTTTTTTAAACTCAATTCCTAAAAATCTAATGCAACTAATTTTCTCCCTTATTTTCGCCGGCATGAGTCTAAGGTTTTCTCTTAAATAATAATCATTTGGTTTTATGCTACATAGTAATCATGAAATTCTATTTATTACTGAGATTGTCCTGAGATCGGGGAGATTTTTTGTCGATTTTTATGGTTTCATTTTTAGATAGACACCAATAGCAGGATGCAATCTTGTCATTACGAAAGCAGTTATAACGTTGGAACTGATTGCTCATCTACAGTGGATAATGGAATTCAGAGTATCGCTGATTCTCCACCGGCTGATCCATTCACTCCTGCTGTCCCCTCTCCTTCACCATACATTTCTCCTCCATCTGTTAGTTTTTTTGAATGATTTCTTATGATAAAAAAATTTTTTGTACGATGGTGCGGGAAGAAAACTTGGGCTTGTGACAAATATATATTCCAGAAAGATAAGTTTAAATTTCAGAATTAAGAAAGTCGATTTTGGTTTTATTGATTGTTAATTTAATTATGATATGATTTGTCGTCATGAAAAAAAAAATAGATGTTTTTAGATCATGCCAATCACTAACAGAAATAAAGAACCGCAACTGACAACTAATATGACGAACTGTTATGATGATTTTTCTGACATGCCACGTTTAATACCATTCCATCAAATGGAAACTGAGGTAGCTCCAAGTTTTACTGATGAAACAATATTGACAACAGAAACGGCATCGAACAATGAAATTGTAGTGGGAAAGATGAATACTACTAAAACTAATGCGTCATTAGATGCAGAAAAAGATGAAAATCGCGAGCATAAAACTAAAATTTCGACAAATTGTCGAAAAAAAGTCATGGAATCAGATGACAATATTCCAAAAATAGCAATTACACCAGCAATGAATGTTACAGATTTAGTGGAGCAGTTAATGTCCCATATGGATCCGGAACAGCGTAAGCAGTTTGCTACTGCTATTCAATCAAAAGTTGCTGTTGAGGATTCCAATTTTGTTAATGATGCTAATCCTGCTGTTTGTGATTCCTTAACAACCACTACCAATACCTTAACATCTAAAGTTCCCGGTAGTGCGACTGAAATGCTGATTGCTACTTCAGCAAGTAATAATAACTCTGGCAGTAACGAGAATGACGGCGCTATAGAGAAACCTCCTGAGTCGTTACTACAGAAATGTAATAATGAAATTGAAATGCTTTCTCAAGATAGGCAGTCATGCAGTAATCAGCCATCAAGTGATCAAATCACTGAAGAAGCAGCTAAACTAATAAGTCAAGTTGGAAAGAAAAGGCTAGACTCTCGTAAGCGAAAAATGGGTAGATGTGCTGATTTATCTGATAAGCTGTACCAGCAGGCAAAAAGGCGGAAATCTGAAACTTTTATTGGTGAAAGGAAAGATAGTCTTCAGCTTGAATCGTGGTGTGACTTGGAATTTACTTTGCAAAATGATTATGGAGTGTGTGGTGAAGGAAAAAAGCAAGAAGAACGGGTAGAATATATATTTGGAAGAGAAAGTAAAAAATTTGAAGAAACAGAAGTAGTTGGTGGACGAGAGTTTGTTGAGAATAAAGAAGTTTTTCGGAAAATTAGGGGCGAAAGTCTTAATTGTTCATCTAAAGGTACGGATGAATATACAATGAATCAGATTAACGAATTCCATGCGAATATGAAGCGCAAAGTTAATCAGCAACTGAAACTTGTCATGGAACAAATTGACCAACAGTTTGCTAAACTGGAGTTGAATTTAGGTGATCAGATGCACTGGGATTTACCCTGGTACTGTTTGGATTGGAAGCAACTTACAAGAAGGTTTGTAATTTAAATAAGACTAAAAGCGATTTTAATTAGAAGATTGTCAAACTTATAATTTTCATTTGCTTATTCAGATTTTTAGTGAACAAATTGATAAAACAGTAATCTTAGGCAGTCGAAAGAAGAACAGCTGTTAATAAAGGTTGGGAATAATGATTTGGACTTTTTATTCATTGTAGGATTTGCAATTGTTTTATAGACTTGTTGAAAAAAAACGACTGGAGAAATCACGGCATAAAAGTTCATTAAAAATGCTTAAAATTGCTGCAGATCGAAAGTCGTCGAATTCAAGAAACGTTGATTTATTTGCTACGAAGTACTAATTAAATGTTTCACCAATAGAAAGTACTTGAAAGTGTTTTGTGTTTGTTAAAAATAAATTCTTTTTCAGTTCGAGTATTAATATGTATTTCCTTAAATGTAGTACTGTTATTTTCTCTATAAGAAGTTTTAAGAAGTTAGCCGTTGATAAATTGTTTTGCAATGCCTCTCGTTTTTCATTACTTATATTAAATCATAAATTTCAATTGCAAAACTAAAAAACTACTAGTTCTATTTTTCTTAATTTCAAGCTTTTGTTATTTAGTCTTAAACCATATTTAACATTTTAGTGCTGCGCCATCGTCTTCCAAATTATGTAATAAAAACCACCGCTCACTCAGTGATTATATCAAATTGAAACAAAGTAGGTTCATTTATTGCAAACTTGAATTCTGCAAATCATATTATATTGCAAAACTTCGTCTATTTTTCATCCATGATGTTAACAAAAAATAGATTGCAAAGTTTTTCAGTTTGTTGTTAAGAGCTTCATAAGCTCTCAAACTAGACATATGCGAATCTACATCACAAGATTTGCTTGAAATGAGAAAAGGCAAAGATATTTTTCTAATTGAGATCATCGTGATTGTAGATGTAGTTGTTGATGCTTCTCCCAAAATCGAACAAATGCAGTGCTCATGTTCTCAAGGATGCTGTGGTGAAAATGATAAATGTATTAATCGGTTGGACCATTTCTAAAAAATTCTATTTTTTCTTATCATTTTTGTATGCAATATTTTTATTGGTGGTTGATTCGTTTTTGATTCTTTGTGCAATAATTTCCTCGAAATCTATAGTGAAAAAAGTGTTTATGTATTCTATTTTCATATCTTACCATATATTTCAGAGTAGTGCAGATGGAATGTAGTAGCAGCTGTCCACGAAATACGTTGTGTACTAATAAACGATTGTTTCGTCGTGAATGTGTTGAACGTTTGCGAACGTTTCAAACGCTAAATGGATGTGGTATTGGAGTTAAAACAGATGTTAATATTGAGAAAGGACAAGTAAGCTTAATTTAGTTTTATTTGACTTTTTTGTGAGTAGATTAATCCTCTTCCAAAGCATTTGCAATTTACGTTTTTTAATCATTTTTCATGGAACATGATGTCTACGATCATGGTACATTAATTGGATTATTTATTGTAATTATTTCATCGATTTTTCTTGCAGAACTAGTCCTACTGCTACCTTCTGGAATGCAAAATTGTATTTTATAGTTTTGCTCTATTGTTTGCTTCATTTGAATTCAAATATTTCACAGTTTTTATTCTTAATATGCAATAGTGCAAGTTATCCCCGAGTTTTTTTCGTTTTTTATTTGGTTGAAAACCGTTTATTAAATCTTGATATAATGGTGAATGGAAATTATAGACGCTTGAGTATCACATTTTTAGTTCATCTGTGAATACATGGGTGAGGTCGTCTCAATAGAAACATTCAATATACGAACTCGTACTGATTATCGTTATCAACAAAATCATTACGCTCTAAATCTTTGTCCAGGTTTTGTTATTGACGCATATCGTAAAGGAAACATTGCTCGATTCATCAATCACTCTTGCTCACCAAATTGTGAAATGCAACGATGGTCGCTTTATTATTAATTAATTCAGCTTATGATTCTTTTATGACTCCGCATTTAGTTTAAGACTACATTAATCAGAATTAGTCGTTAGAAATTTATAGGTAAATAACACAAGTAGATTTCGGTGTGTCAGGAAAGTGTGGATTTCAGGTCAGTTAACGGTCATTATCGAATTGGATTATTCGCTTTACGCGAAATTTTCGAAGGAGAAGAGCTTACATATGATTATAACTGGGATGCATTTGAATTTGACGATGTAACCATTTGTTGTTGTGGTGCACCAAATTGTCGTCTTTTTCTCAACAAAAATGTAATCATGAATACTCGAGAAAAAGAGATGGCACGTAACACGCATTTACTTTTGCTGCGAAATTTACGAAAATCAGTAGCATGCAAACTTAGAAAGTGTAAGAGAGGTTTGTTTTAGTTTGAATTTGTGTAAATTTGTTTATCGTTTAGTTTAAACTTTCAATTTGGGAAAAAACTAAATTTTGAAAAGAATTTACGAAGTATTAGCCAGTGTTTGTGTTAAATTTAGTGTCGAAGGAGATTTAGAAAAATCTAATCAAGTTGAGGGCATTTGTTGACCGTGGGCACACATAGATAGTCTGAAGTAGTAAGCAGTCGATGGTTGGTTTTGTTGGCTTTAGAAATACATCCATTCACTTATGACTCTTATGTGTTTGATGTCAGAAGGTAGATTTTGCACTTTTTCTTAATTCATAAGATTTTCTTAATCTGAAGTAAGAAATTATGTAGAATGCCGACCAAGAAACCAGAGTACAAAGACTTCACAATCTGTTATGTTGGCAGAAAGCGGTGCTATGCATTTGACGCAACTCTGTCAAGAAATTGTTTCAAAACTGAATGATTCGAAAGTGATTTCTACGAAGGAAATTAAGAAATTTGCAAAATTTGTTGCGGAGCTCTGTGAATGGCATGGTACTGCTATTCAAACAGTATCAGAAGTCTTGGAGTCTATTGAAATGAAAGTAAATACTTTAATCGAAAAATCTAGTAAACCTTTGGATCGAAGGAAATTAGATATGTGGCGTTCAAGTTATGCTTCAATAAAATCAAAGTATTTACGACAAACAAAAAAAATCAGCAGAGCAGATCATCAGCTGCAGAGACAAAAGAAATGTAAATCTGGCCCTCATCGGACACTGACAGCTGTAATTGACTACAAATACCTTGATTCTCATGTAAGTTTTGTTTCAGTCCATTGTAATTTCATGTTTTATAAAATGCTTAACAGAATTTATGCTTCTAATAGAAAATAAATTTTTATGTATCGACCATCAAATATGTTCGACATTACCCATTGCATTGCAACGAGGCCTCTTTGATTCCAAAATCTTATTATCACATAAGGACTATTTGTTTATCTTTAATAATTAAACGCAAAATAGTGAGTTGGGTTTAGATCTCAGTGGGCTCCTATGATCATGACAGCCTATCATATCTTGGTATTGCGGATGCGAATACCGATTGTGTACGATGTATATGCGGAATAACCGATGATGATGGATCAATGATACAGTGTGAGGAATGCAATTTTTGGCTTCATGAAGAGTGTGTTTTCGATGACAAACCTTCAAAAGAAGTGAAAGTAGGACTCGATTGTGCATGATTTTTTTATTAAAATGTATATTTCTGGGGTCAAAGGTTTTTTTTAATGCTCGTGGTGATTGGAGATATCATTCTAACTTAGTAGCTGACGATGAAATGAGTACCTCAAGTTTTTTTTAGTATTCTAAAGAATCAGCTGTTTAGAGTTTTGCAGTAAAAACTGAAAAGTTTTATTGAAAATGCTTTTCATATTCATACTATTATCTGGTTGTGTGTATATTTCTAAAAGTGGTGCTGAAGGGTTTTTGTTTTTACTTGCTCCTTTATAGTAGAGCAGATAGCCTTTATGTCTAAGATAGCTTTTTCTGGTATCATTTTTTTACTACTGAAATAAAAGCATAAATATATTTAAGGACTTCATTTGTACTGCTTGTGTTTGGAGTGCCAAACGTACGCTAGCAATATCTATCCCATTACGTACTCAACCTGATTATAATTTTAAAGATTGTACTTATTATCGAACATTAGTAAACTCGCGACATTTACAAGTGCGCCTTAGTGAAGCGGTTTATGTTCAAAAGCTTGAAAATGATAATGTGAGGATTTTTTCAAAGTTGAAAAAATTGGAATTTATTCATAAATTTTTGCCCTCCCTTACTCTAACTTCGATAAACAATGCTTTGAAATTTTCAGCACAAACTGATTTTGCGTCGGTTGGTGGAATGCACAAAAGAAAACGCTGTAAGGAAAAGAGTGGTTCCAGTTGTCCGAGAAAAGGAACAAACGGATCAGGAGTTTTATCCTGTCTCGTTTCATCGTAAAGATGTTCAGTGTTTTCGGGTCGAACGTCTTTTCTCATTTGAAGGCCATAAATTTGTTTTTGGTTTTTATTATGCCCGTCCTCATGAAGTCTATTGTGAACCTGGGAAATTATTTCACGAAAAAGAGGTGAACATTTATTTATTTTCTTCTGCAAAGTTTTGCTTCGGTTATTGTAATTTAGTCTTAAAGTCGTATGTTTAGTTTTTTTTTTGTTTCAGTGTAGAATTATCGTTTTCGTAATTAAAATTTTTTCTGTATTACTAAAAGTGAAGATTAAATCTCTTATTCACTGGATGACGGTAGTAAACTGCGTCCAATATAGAAATCACTTATTTTTGCACAGCATTTTAAGTTGTATTGCAGTATGGCTCTTTATTTTGTTTTCGTTTAACAAATGTGTTTCAGCTTTTTGCGACAAACATGTATGATACATTACCGCTTGATGCTGTCGTTGGACGTTGTCTTGCGCTGGAACCTAGTATATATTCTCTAGGAAGACCGAAATTGCCTCATTATGAAGAAATGGTTTATTTCTTCATTATATAGTGCAATTACTTCTATGAGAGTTACATCAGAAAAAAGAAATTAAATAATATATATTCATCAAAATTATTGACGTTTTGTAAATCCATTTTATTTAAGTTATCATTTTTATAAATTATGATCTGAAGCATAGCATTTTATTTCAGCCTATTAAATGTTATAATGATTACAGTATGCTAAAGTTATAATGGTTACAATAGACTGAATATCTACATAATCTTCAAGATACTATTTTCTTCACATATTCAGTCTTAATATACTACTTTTAAAGGATGTGTACTTTGTGGAATATCAGATGGGGAAGAATTCAAAATTTGAAAAAATTCCTGCAAAAAATCAGTATTGCATCAACACGGATCCTCTTAATTTTTCGTTGTTCGAGAAAGAATTGATAATTCCCAAAACATTCACGGTAATATTTAAAGATGTTATACGTTCCTTTCAAGTTTTAGACGCTAACTTGTTGTTCAGTAGTAATGATGTATGCATGAAATAAATATTGAAACAAAGTGTATGAAAATGTTAAAAAATCTTATGCATTGTGTTTTTTTGTTAACTCATGCTCTGATAAAGCACTCAAAGTTTGATTAGGTCTGTCAAATAAATGCTAATGAATGTGGATGAAAACCTTAATTTCAGCCATTTACAATAGAAAAAGGAAAAAAATATCCTTATCGTCTTAATGTTGTGGAGCCTAAAAATTCTTCATGTGATAAAAACCAACGACATCGAGTGGCAAATTTGGAAAAAGTCGTACAGAATTTGCGAGTATTAAATATTAGAAATTCGGTGGTAAAAGCTAAAGAAAGCTCCATATCTAATAAGTTATCCAAACAGAAACGTTCACGTCTTTCATAATTATTAATATTTTAAAACATCTGTAGGCAATGGAATCTTATTTAATATGATTATTTTATCAATTGAAATATTTAAAAAAATCACTGTCATCAAAAATTGCATGTACATAACGATCTGTTAACAAGTATACTGAATTGTATTCATAGGATGTGAAAAGTTACTCTTTACATGTGAATGTTTTTCTTATTTAGGTATTCTTGTTGTTACTCAGTAGTGTAGGAGTAGTCACAGTATGTGTTTACTGTAAATATATTGGTGTTCATAGTATTTATTTTATTTTTTCATTTGATTCTCAAGTTTAAATTCGCAATATCTTTACTTTTTTAAATATACGGATTTGAAGGCTTAATTTAACTTTTAGAGCAGATTCATGTCAAACAGTGCCAAGCTAGCCTGACTTATCTAACCAGTTCTAATTTTGAGTAATACGTTCTGAATGATCGACTCTTTCGTCATTCCTGTTCTCTAATCATTTATTTTCATTAAATGCAGTACTATATATCCTTCAAAATGAACCTTATAAATTTCTCTAATTACTTGGATGAATTCACTGCATGTATATAGTTATATTGTACAGGATTATCGTTGTTTCTAAACATTTCTAATATACATATCACTTTTAAAGCAGTATAGTAATGTAGTAATGTTAATTATGATCATAACTGATGTCATAGTATTATTACTTTTGCAGTTTGGGTCAAAAACTTGAAAAATAAACCAGAAGCCATACGTTAAGAACTAATAAGCGAATATGTCATTCCGTGTGATTATTGATTATTTTCTTATGTCACCAAGTATTATCGCTGCTTGAAAATCATGAAACTGGATTAGGCGTGACTCTGTATAATTTGTACTTACACTTACGTTATTTGTTTAACTCTCCTGTGGATATCGGTGTAGTTGAAGTTGACATATCAGCATTTTTCTCGAATTGAATTAAAAATTTCATCAGTGAATCAGATTTTGCAGTAATCCTTGTAAATGAATTCAGCTGTAAATTTATGAACGGTTGAGAAATTATGTAGAGTGGTGATACGAGTAGGTATGGTATTTCCGGAATAAAGTCGTGTCATATGAATGCGTGGTCAATGGGAAGGCTGGTTTCAGTTCTGGTTCTTGCACCAACTCACATGTCATATGGTTAAGAAGCGTTATTAAGTACAACTGGTAGTGGGTTATATGGATTCTAGATAAACTGATGTCCGTTATCAGGTACTTGAACGTACTGAGTGGTATTTAAGTTCGTACAGTATAAACTGAGAAGAGCTTGACTAGTTACAGTCAAAGTTTATTTGTCGTTATCAAGCTCCATTTGATTGGAAATGTATGTTTCAGGTAGTATTAGAAGAAAAGTAGAAATGAGTTTACGTTCCAGACTACATTCTTAGATTCTCATAAGTATTGCATGAATCATTTTCTCTAGTGACAAGTTGGTGGTCACTAACCGGGATCTGTGAGTGGTGGAGATCAAACTGATTCTTGTACTATTCAGTGGGTCATTCTCTACTTTACTCCCATGTAACGCCAAGCTTACTTTTAAGTAAGAAACAATGCGGATTCTGTTTGCAGTATTATATATATATATATATATATATATATATATATAT